>SSNR01000007.1:4553689-4638254 GCA_006937965.1 Callopanchax toddi | reverse complement strand
CCCCCCCCCCCCCCAAAAAAAAAAAAAAAGAATTAGCTGAATGTCCATTATTTAAGAGTGGTGATATTTTTACCAGGGGTTGTATAATTAGTATTGTTGAGAAGATGGAATTAGGATCTTCAACTTTCCTGCTGTCGTGACCTCATACTGTCACACCATCATGTCTCCAATACATTTCATTTCCCTCGTTTCCCACTGAGGATAAAGTCAGTAAATGTGTGTGGTGTGACTCACAACACAGAATGTTGCTATATTCTACGATGTATTGTGTGAAAACGGTATGTTGTCGTGGACAGACTTTCTATAGCTCGTACACAATCAGGCCTGTTGGAGGATGCTGTGTACTCACTGGCTGGATGGAGGAAAGATGTCAATATCCTGGCTTTATTATTGCTGTGATAAATGGTCTGCGTTTATGTAGCGCTTTTCTAGACAAGACAACCACTTAAAGTGCTGTTCAGTACAAGCCACGTTCACACACACATTTATCTCATGCAAACGCACTTATCGAAGGCAACATGTGGTTTTGTATCTTGCCATGAGATCTTTCTGACAGGAGGACAGTTGGAGCATGAGTGGGGGACTGAAATGCAGACCCTCCCTTTGATAAATGACTGTTCTGTTTCCTGAAGCACATCCACATCACGATGACCAATTTTACCTCTTCTGTCTCAGCCGTTTGTGTGGACGCTGTTTTAAGACACATGGCTTCCTTTGGTCAATGCTGCGTAAATACAGAACAAATAAGTACTTTTCTCACTCATTTTTTGTATGGGTTTATTTCTCTTCAGGGTCATGAGAATTCAAATTATTTTCTTAGAAACTTGTTAAAGAGGTTGGAAGGAGCCACTCAGCTCCATCCTTCTGTTTCATGAGTCCTTTTGAGATCGCGCTCACAGCTTTGCACTACCGTGTAAACTTAAATTTGGATGCAAATTAGACTCAACAACCCTTGAAGGACGTTGTTATCGTATAAGAGATTATACAGCACAAAGTCGGAGAGCTCACACAAGTACATATCAAACTGGGAATAAAATCAATGGTCTGACAGTCTCTAAAAACACCTACATTTTATTTATCTGCAGTTTTGTGGACGTTTGGTACTAAGTTTTTATTATTAAGTTATGACCTGGATTTAAGTAATATACAATAAGAGAGAAAGTCAAATCATGTCATTTCTCCAGGGGAGACATTTAGTCAATTACTCTTTGTTAAAGTTCTAAAATCAATAAATATATTGACTGTCACTAATGAGAAACATTTATTAATTAATTTTTAAAAATGCATATGATTTTTGCTACTGACATAAAAACTTGATAATTCCACCTAAAAGAATCTTTAATGAATGCCGACTACATACAAGTTACAATTTTTGTAACATGAAATATTAAATAAAACCATCAGCTGAACATTTATTTTTTAAGATAAGTAATATATTAAAAAAAATCACAATAAACAAAAGGATAAAAACTGATCGCCATTTTCCAACTACACTTGAACGCATCATGAACTGAAGGTAAAGTTGATTGATTCATTTAACTCTTCAGCATGTCCTCATGTTCTGCAGAAGCCTGTTAATCAATCGTTGATTCAAATCGGGTGTGATGAAATTAAAAGGAAACATCCAAAACATGCAGGGTAAAAAACGGGATTAGCTCAGCTAACCTAGCATGAGTGGAGCATGTCTCAACATCTAACTGAATGATGTTTATTCTGATGAAAGTTCAAGAAAAACAAAAGTAAACAGATTATGGAGACCCTCAAAAAGTCAGAGTTGAATGTTTCTGAGTTTTTGAGCTGATGCTGATTGTAAGACAACCAATTGTTTTGCTGTCAAATAGAGAACAAGTTACTCTTAATATACTATTTGAGACATCGGCATTTAAAGCCAGATTCTCTTTTTGATAGGTGTTTGATAACCATAAATGTAAAATACAATAGTGAAAAAAACAATTGCACACTAAACAAAGGTTAATTAATAAAGTACTAATTGCATCATCTACAAAAGTCAGTGTAATTGTCATGGTCAGATCTTAGTCACAATGTAGCTGGGACTCCGAGATAGTGGAATACAGTAAATCCAGGACAGTTATACAATTACAGGATGTAGCATAGACTTATGATTTGAGCAGCACAATTCAAAGCATTATTAGAATCTCTAATCTTTTGTACAAGTCGGTATTTCTGACAAGAGATAATTATGAAAATGTGAATGTGTTGAATAAATGTTGCCCCAGGCTGTGATGGACTTTAAGTTAGTTTTGACCTGCTTAACCTCACTCTCATTTTACATATGAATTGCTGTGGCACTAATTGCCTTGGCACCTGAAGCTTTTACTAATTAGAGACATTTTTATTTGTAGGGATGTAAATGCTTTAATGAAGTGTCAAGCTTTTTTCACTTAAGCTGAAGTGGGTTTCTCCTTCTTTATCGGTGTGTGTGTGTGTGTGTGTGTGTGTGTGTGTGTGTAATTGTTGAGGCATAATGTGAACATTCACATGGTCACACAACGAGTCCTTGTTACCATCTAAGAACAAAAGGCAGAACTCTCACAAGGTAGTTAATTGATTTTCGTCTGAAGGTTGAAGCAACGAGTGTTTCTAGTCTCTGAGCATTTTCTCCTGATGAATCAGACGTCAGGTGTAAATACAGGATCACCACGTTATTTTTAGTGGGGACTGCCTTCTACAGAAAGTAACGTTTCTCCCTGTTGGGGCAGATGTGTGTGGGAGTGAATTAGTGGGACATTGTGAGGTTTGAAAGGCAGCTCAAGTGTAATATTTTTTTTGTGAAGAGGGCCTGAATCATGCAGAAAATGGGGTTTGGGGTACTGGGAGTTCTCTCTGAGCCCACAGACACATCTCTTACACACATAAATGCGTACAACAAGCATGCAAAGATCATGCCTCTGTGCATTAATCCCTCTGTGTTCGGTGGATCAATTCCACTGAGGTTAATTAGAGATAATAAGAGGGAACCACCGTTCTGCCACAGAGCAAACTCCCCTAATTCATTATCACTGAACCCTTTGTATTCATCACAACACTTTTTCCTCATCTTGTGCATTTGTGTGTGAGTGTGTGTGTGTGTGTGTGTGTGTGTGTAGGAGTTCGGCTGCAGCTTCAGTCTGAATACATTTTGGTAGCTTTAAAAGAGTGCAAACACTAATTTATTTAAAGTTTTAGAAAGCCAGTTGTTAGTATTTTTTAACACCTAAAATGAAAATAAATGACAAAGTTTATCATCATGCTACCTGCCTGACAGCCCTTATCACAGTCTGCATGATGAACTGTTGGTTATAACACTGTGATTTTGTAACAGTTCAGTATTTTATTATTTTTCTCACAATGTGGAAAAGTGAACCTGTAATATAATTTGGAGAAAATTTGAAATTTCATGTGCACTTGAGCTGAAAATTGAATAACTAACCTGTAGATTGGGAGTGCTTCCTCTCTTTTATTCTCCTCTTGCAATTTTCAGAAGTCAATCTGCGATGCAGGAGAACCAGAGAGTGAATCAGGCACAACGATACAAGGATTGAGGTCATCACTGAACCTGATTACTGGGAGCTGGTGAGCGTCTGTGATATTAGTGCTGCCTCCTGTGAGTCACCCATCCTCAGGTAAAACATAATGAACTAATGCTTCAACCTCTTTGTCTCCAGAACTCTAACGTTGTTCAGTTCCCAATCAGGTTTCATGAAGTCATGTTGATGCTGGGTATATTAGAAATACAAGTTCAGATCAAGTGGATTCATGAGGAAAGGTTGTATTAATATATCTATATGAACAACCTCAGTTTGGAGAAACAGATATTGGACCTGACTGGCCAGATGAGCTAATGGCTCCACAGTGTCTAAAAACATTTCATAGCAGCTGCAAATGTTATTTTATAAACTAACTCCACAATAAAATGTCACATTATGGTTTTTTTTTGTTTTTTTTTTTACATGGAATTTAGTTTTTTATTTGAAGCAGAACTAGCTGCTGAGATTATGGATGGCATTTTATACAAATTCTGCTGGATTAAGATAAAATGTGAAATTTATGACAATGTAAACGTAAAAAAACAGCATTTGTATGAACTGTTATTCAAATTTACACATTTTAATGGTTTTAAGACAGTTTGTGGCTGGTTCCATTATGACTAGCTAGCTCATCTGTTTGATCAGAAATAACTGAGGTAATTCAAAGAGTTATCTACAACAGGTAAGACATTATTTGTTTAATACCTCAAAGTTATTCCACATTTTCCATTTCCACCTTATATCAGGCGGTTGTTCCCATTGGATGATGACAGTTGCTATAACAAAGGCCCTGTCCCAATACTCGCACTTCCACCTTTGTACCCCTCAATCTCACGTTCCCGTGAAGGTTCGCAAGTGCTTAGTGTGTCCCGATTCTCTTGGGTGGAGACTCAGGACCGTCTCCCCGCCACCTTTAACGCACTTTGGAGAAGTGTATTACCCATAATTCCAAGTGCACTTCATAGAGGACTGTAGGGTGGAAGTGCGAGTAATGGGACTGGGCCATTTACATGGTCATGGTTTTTCCAACATAATATGCAACACTTTAGCTACAAAAGCAACATTTTCAGCAAATAATCACATAACTTTATTGAAATAACCATGTAATGAAAATGATGTGGTGATATCAAAGTTAATAAATAGCAATGACACATGGTGTTGTGGAATTCTTTAGATGATATTTATTTTAAGATGTCCTCGTGAACTAGCCATCAGCTTGTTTGTCAAGTCAGAACTAATTCCTCTTTTCTGTTTTCTCTCAACTGAGGTTTTTCAGAGCACTCTAAACACCAGGTAAAACATTAATTGTTTATACCCTGCCTTTTTCCGCACACACATATACAAACACTTCAAAGACCTGATCTATCCTTTAAGATTCAGTATCACACCAATAAGACTCTTCAACACGTGAACAGGATGAGTCATGAACCAAACCAACTTTCCCTTTGATGAGCGTCATGGACGTCCTGAGCTGTAAACATCCACAAGATCTGACATGTAAAATCTGCATCATGTGATCTGCACACCAACACAGCCCTTTGTGTTTTTAAATGTTTTAATATTTTTGTCTTGAGCACAGCACCGCTCCCCTGAGCCTCTCCACTAACAAAGGGAAAGGCTGCATATCAAAGGTGACATTATGTGTTACAGTGAACAGAGTGTTTGGGGACCTAGTGCTCCGACATGAAGAGAACTGGTGTAAACGGTAAAGTATCTGTGTGGTATATTTCATTTTTGCGTCTACTTGCCTTGAATGAGACATGTAAACACAGCTGTGTGCTATAAATTGCCTGAGTCAAAGTTTGCATCCAGCTGAGAATCTGTGCAACGATGCTAAGCTGCAGCAAAGTTTAGCAGGAAAAAAGCAACACAGGGAAAGCAGGATAAATAGAGGTTAAAAATATCCCTGAGCAGGTTTCAGATCTGTCATCCCTTCATTTCCGACTGATAGAAGAATGTGTCATCTATATCATTGTTTTTACCCCCCTTTCCAGAAATCCCTTGAGAGAATATGTTAATTTCACATTCTAATTAGGAGGAAATCAGTCAAGGAAGGTGAGATGACTGTAATTAGTGAAAAAAAAATCAGTTTTTAGGTTGTAAAAATAAATGAAAAATAGGTTGCACCAATTGAAAAAAATATGTTTGAAAACTTGGCCAGAGGAAACAATAACCTGAAAATGATGAAAGTTCCTTCATAAAGTTTTAAACTGAATCGCTGTAAACCGACTGGATTTTATATAGCAGGCATTTATGCTTCTTGTTAATATTTTTCCAACAGGTAAATGAGAAACATGTGAGCTTTCAGAAACTTTTTGTCCTCGGGGTTTTTCACATTAATAGGCAGTTCTTGAGCACTTGTATCACAGCAGTCTCCTCAAAGACACCAAATAAATGCTCTCCTTCACCTTGTCTTTATTTTGACACCTGGAAGCTTCCCAAAAAGCTAATTCAGCAATATTAAAATATTTTTCTAATACTTTAAACACGTAGGCTTTTGTCATGCTTGCAAATTACCAAATGAAAGTGTCGACTTAAAGGAAGTGGCGTAAAACCCTCACACAGTATGGTCAAGAAACTGCCAAACTGAAGTAAAAATTTAAGATCCCAGGCATCTGAACTTCAGGGTAATTTACTTTATATAGCCGTTCTGCAGGGCTTTGGAATGGGCTAGATAAAAGCAAACTGCAAAAGAATGAAGAGAGATGAGAGAAAAGCTGAACTGCACAAAGGCACCATTTTCGTGGCAATTCAGATCAAAAAGGAGAGTAAAAGAACAAAATTGACTATTCATCCTGCACTAGTTCCTGGGTTAACAAAAGAAGTCCTGGGGAACAGAAAACATGCAGCTTTTTCTAGAATAAACAGCAGTAAACAGAACCAAACAATGTTTAGATAAATCAAAATGAACATGCACCAAGAAGAGAAAAGAAAAGCACAGGTCACTTTTGAGACCGTAAAGAACATCACAATCTATTTGAGTGAGTATCTGACCAGAACAAGAACAGAGAGAACGTTTTAACACTCAAAGAGTTTGGAGTTATTATTGTTTGAATCCTAATTCAGTCCACAGGGATCTGGTGGATTTGTGTGGAGAAAGTTAAATCAAAGTTGGTGCTGCTTGTGAAACTGGATTTCATGATGAAACAGCTCTGATGGAATTTTAGTTGTTAATTTCATGAAGAAGCAAAAGAAATAATCAAAGAGGATTTTTCAGAACAATGATCCAAAGTGAAGGAGCTGCCAGCTGTAAGTTTATTATCTCCCAGAAGAAAATGTGTTTTTATAATGGCCCACCACCCATACAACTCTGATCGGAATCAAGCGCCTAAAGGATGCAGAAAAACGGGACAGCTTCTAAGTGAAGGTATTTTTCTGAAAATTTCTGAGGAAACATTTACCCCTGTCGTCACAGAACAAGGTTCTCAAGCTGTTGAAAGGTTCGCAGAAAAACTTACAAACGGTCTTTTATTACATTTTCTTAGAAATGTGTTCAAAAGGAAACAGCATCTATGGCGACTCTGTTCATACATTTTTAAAGGTGTCTTAAAACTCCTTGAGGTTTGTAGTATGAGGCAGAGCCATACAGGCCGTTTTCTTAACAAAGTAGGACGAGCGTGTCGTTTCATTGATGGTCAGCGCCTTGGTCTATTTCTATTAGGTGACTTGTCTGTATGAGCTTGTGTCTATGATTTTCTCCAGCATGTGTGCAGTTGGTCATGCAATACCACAGATCATCAATAATAAATTATCTCTACTCTCATGCATTTAACACTTGGTTTCACATGATTTACTCATCTGGCTCCTCGGCCGCAGGGGGGTGAGGTTATCTTTAAAACATTTCCTTCCTTCTCCTCCACTCAACAAATTCACCTTTAGTCTGAAAAAACACAGAACATGTTCAAGTGCCAAACATGGAGTCGTGCATGGTTTCTGCATGGTGGCAGTTCTAACATCCGAATCCCCAAACAGAGTGTAGGAAATGAGCTGTTTTACAGTAAAAGGATGTAAATTATAGCTACACGGTGCAATTTAAAAACATCTGCTCTCTTCTCAGACATGTAAAATTGAAAAAGGGAGAATTTTGAAACAATTAGATTGTCTTAATGTCTGGTAGTTGTGCAGACATATTCAAAAAGTATGGGTTCACTTGCAGTGATGTGCAACAACTGAATTTTATTTAACGTTCCCAACACTGAATGCATATGCACCCGCCTCTGCAAGAAGATGAACCAAACCTGAGTGATGAACAAACTGTTTTGGTCCTCCATGAAACTGAATCATTGTTTTCATGCTGAATAATGTAAGACAGAGGTTTGTGTGCAGAGGTCACGTTTTGCCAGTCAAAGCTTTAAACATGAGATTAGTCCTGTAACTCCTAATCAATAGACAGCAATCAGCTTTGAAAATCTGCATGAATTAACTGTTAATCTCTGAAATAGACGCAACAACACAAGTGGGATTTTAAAAAATTAGGTCTGAAAAATAAAACTTCACATAAGATTATTAAAAAACTTTCTGCACAGAGATTACTGCTAAATTATGACAGTTGTCTAATTAATGTCTGTGAAAGAAATGTCTAATAAACTGCATGTTATACCAAAATGTTAAAGATTTATTCTACTTTTAACTAAAAAAAAACTTTTTCTCTCAGATTGTTTATAAAAGGTGTGAGAAATGTTTTTTTCTAAGGGAACCGATGATTTAAAGACCAGCGGAGGAGGCGAGGCTGGAGAGAAGATCTGATAGAGGAGGAGGTGAATAGGTCTGTTTATGAGCAGGAGCATTAATCTCTGTCAGTCTTTTGGTCAATATTGTCTGTGGTCTCGACCGTTGGATGTCACAATAAATGATTGATATGGCAATAATCTGTTTACCCACGTGGCGTCAAGCCGTGGTATTTTCAGCAAAATTGAATAAAAAGCAGAAATCCTCAGTGCGCTGCAATACTTTACAGGTCCAGGTGCACAGGCACACATGAAGGCTCAAACCCAAAGGTATACATCAGTGATGCTGCAGACGGATACAAAAATACTATTGTTCAAGCATCTATTCACATTGGTTTCATTAGTTCAACTCAGTTTAAGCTGCTTGTTTATTTGTGCTCACACTCATCATTTTAAAACAGGACTTCCATACTTAATTAGTACTGACCTGAGTAGAAAGCTTTAAAACATCTGCAGTCATTATTCATTATGATTATTCAGCCATGGAGGAGGGGAAACATACATTGCCAGTTTTGGTTCAGACTAATAGATCTATTGACATTTAAACACCAGTATGAACAATATTACCAGTATATTATTAGCATCAGCTCAGTGTGGTGGAGCAAATCAGAGGAGCTGAGGAAACCAGGAGAAAAGCAAAAGGGAAAGAGAACGTAAAACTGAAAACACAACAAGGAACCCTTTTGGTAGAAGAAATGAAATAAAACTGTAAACTAAACATTGTACCACACAAATGGCAGAAGGGCAGGTCAGAGGTAGCTTTACAGGCAAAGTGAACATCCTTGAAGTTGAACAACATATGAAGTAAAGTCTTTGAAGCTATCAGGAATTCACCACGGGCCTGCTAGCTTTGACTGAAAGTTGCCCTCAGTGCCCTAAATTTCCTGCATCTGGCTCAGAGCTGAAGGTCCGCTGAGAGGCAGCAGGAGATAAGATGTAGTGCTGCTCCCAGACCTGAGCCACTGGCAGAGTCACTACGACTTTTAGTCTGTAGGCTTCACCACCTCCGCCCACCTTCAGGGCTCCAGGCGTCTCTTCATCTCAGCTGGTCAGCTTATCGGCCAGAGCTGCTGCTTCAGATACACACACACACGCACGCACTCACACACGCACTATAGATAGGTCTGATTTAGCACTGATCTGTCTAATGTACCACTGGACACACACAGGTCAGAACTGTACATAGAATAAAGAAGAATAAAAGCTTTTTATATAAAAAAAACATTTTATAATATGCAATTACATAAAAGATGTTTTCTTTTTGGATTCTTAATACGAACTGGCTTGTTTTTCTGATTTAAAGGATAATTGAATTGCAGTATGCACTTTAAATATACTGATGTCATTTTTTAATAGCACACATCTCAGCAAGAGACGGACAAACTGGGAAGCTACACCAAATCACCTTCCATTATTTAGTTCATAATGCGTGCCCATTCAAATAAATCTGTTGCTGGCAATCTATATTCAAAGACATAAAGTATAGAAGTTTTAGTTCTTAGTCTTACTCAGTATTGATTCTCTTGCCCTTAAGCTATTTTGTATTTAGACTTATTAAATATTTTGTCTGATGTCTCTCTTTGCTCTAAGAATTAATAGTCTGCAGGAGGACGTTGTAAATGAAATAAAGATGTAAAACACCAGAATGTCCTACACTCTATTTGTCCCCTCAGTCACACACCCTGGGCTCATGTGATAAATAACCTATTGTAGGTAAGTGAGCCTGGAGATTAAAGGTGGACCTTTTATCCTTTATTTCAAGCTTTCTTTGTTATTGCCCAGTGTTGAAAGGCAAAATGTAAGTGTTTTACCTGTGTGTGTGTGTGTGTGTGTGTGTGTGTGTGTGTGTGTGTGTGTGTGTGTGTGTGTGTGTGTGTGTGTTTGTGAGAGAGAGAGAGAGAGAGAGAGACATATTGAATAACAAAAAGAACCATTTGAACAATGCCATAGCGCTATGATATGTACCTAAACAATATAAAAATGTTGTAGCGTTTATATTTAGCTTGATGTCGTTAAGGAACTCCTGCTGAAAGTGACCTGTAGCTGGTGTCATTAATACAGAACTGATGGCTGCTCTCCTGATGGAGGATGATCTTTTCTCTCTCTCCTTTTGATGGAGGATGTTCAACTGGCAGCAGAGGGACATTTGTAAAGAAGGAAACATGGCTTACTTGGTGAACCAGTGATCAGTGGTGTCTTCTATTTTAATTTACTGTGTCTTTTTCAACAGGTGATACAAAGTCACAGCTAATGAAGGAAACATTCAAACCATACAAGCATTATATATATAAGGGTGCGCTTTGTGCAGCGTCCGCAGTCTACCTGTTCCTGTAATGTGTTCTAAATGTTCTTTGTGTCAAATCTTGGTCAGGTTGTACTGAAATGTAATTTCGTTGTATCAGGTAACTGGTTCAATAACAAATAAAGTGATTCCCGATATAATAAAATCTACACTGTAAAAAAAGAGTAATTTTTACAGTAAAAAACTGGCAGCTGTGGTTGCCAGAATAATTCTGTAAAAAATACTGTGACCATGAAATAATGTTTACTGAACAAACCATAATTAGATGAAATAATACAGATGGAAAGCCAAAGGAGACAGAGCCTTTTCATCTGTAGCTTCAAGGCGTCTGTATTACTGTGGTAAACACGGTTTGTTCAGTGAAACATGTTTACGTTCACAGTATTTTTTACAGAATTGTTTTGGCAACCACAGCTGCCAGTTTTTTTACTGTAAAAATTACATTTTTTACAGTGTATCTATCTATCTATCTATCTATCTATCTATCTATCTATCTATCTATCTATCTATCTATCTATCTATCTATCTATCTATCTATCTATCTATCTATCTATCTATCTATCTATCTATCTATCTATCTATCTATCTATCTATCTATCTATCTATCTGGTGCATAAATTTGGGCACCACAAAAAAGAAATGAACTCAGTTTTTAGTAGATCCTCCTTTTGCAGAAATAACAGCCTCCAAACGCTTCCTATAGAGTCTAAGGAGAGTCTGGATTCTAGTTGAAGGTATTTTGGACCATTTGTCTTTACACAACATCTCTAGTTCATTCAGGTTTTAAGGCTTCTGAGCATGGACAGCTCTCTTTACAGTAACTCACCACAGATTTTCAATAATATTCAGGTCTGGGGACTGAGATTCCAGAACATTGCACTTGTTGTTCCTCTGCATGAATGCCTTAGTGAATTTTGAGTAGAGTTTAGGGTCGTTGTCTTGTTGAAAGATCCAGCCCCGGCGCAGCTTCAGCTTTGTCACTGATTCCTGGACATTGGTCTTCAGAATCTGCTGATATTGAGTGGAATCCATGGGTCCCTCAACTTTAACAAGATTCCCAGTCCCTGCACTGGCCACACAGCCCTACAGCATGATGGAACCACCACCATGTTTTACTGTATGTAGCAGGTGTTTGTCTTGCAATGCTGTGTTCTTTTTCCTTCATGGATAGCACCCCTTGTTATGCCCAAATTACTCAATTTTAGTTTCATCAGTTGAAAGCACCTTATTCCAAAATGAAGCTTGGCTTGTCCAAATGAGCTTTAGCAAATCTCAAGTGGCTCTGTTTGAGCTGTGGGTGGAGAAAAGGCTTCCTCTGCATCACTCTCACATACATCACCTCCTTGTGTAAAGGAGACATTGACTCCGTCTGCAGCAGGATGATGTTGTAGGTCTTTGGTGCTGGTCTGTGGGTTGACTCTCTTCTTTGCTTCTGTTTATCTGACATTTTTCTTGGTCTGCCACGTCAAGCCTTAACTTGAACTGTGCCTGTGGTCTTCCATTTCCTCAATATGTTCCTCCTGACTGGAAACAGACAGCTGAAATCTCTGAGACAGCTTCCTGTATCCTTCCCCTAAACCATGATGGTGAATAATCTTTGCTTTCAGGTCATTTGAGAGTTGTTATGACACCCCCATGTTGCTACTCTTCAGATAATATTCAAAGAGGAGGAAAACTTACAATTGGTCCCTTAAATACTCTCTCATTATTGGAATCACCTGTATATGGAGGTCAACGGTCACTGAGCTTACCAAACTAATTTTGAGTTCCAATGATTAGTTCTACAGATTTTGGAATCAATAAAATGACAACGGTGCCCAAATTTACGCACCTGCCTAATTTTGTTTAAACAAGTATTGCACACTTTCTGTAAATCCTATAAACATCGTTTCACTTCTCAAATATCACTGTGTGTGTCTCCTATAAGATTTATTTAACTTAAATGTTTTATTCTACCAGCCAATGAATCATAAAAGAAACTCATTAAGATTAACAAGGCTGCCCAAACCTTCGCACCTCACTGTATCTTATGAAGTTGTAAAAACCTAAACATTAGGACATCATATCAAATATTGATGTAACCACTGCTTCTGTTTTTCTAAATTTGTTGTACTTTATTTATGTTTTACTTTTTTGCCCCAAGCCTGTTATTCTTCAATTTCTGTCCCATACATAATGGATGTTCTGTGAGTGAGTCGGGGTGGAGTTTCGCTCTGGGCCTTGTGGGCGCTGACGTGAGATGAAGTCAGGGAAGGAAAAGGAGACTCGTACAGCGTCAGACTGGCCGAGACTCTGAGCCAACTCATGGCAACCGAACAAAAAAAAAACAGACATATTATCCTCCTCAGTGAGAAGAAGAAATAATAGCTGACAGTAGCAGGCTGCTGTTTATGATCCCAGGCTGGCATTAACTAACATGTTACACAGGAACTTTAGCATTTATACATGTTTTAACTCATAGTTTCTGTATATCTTGAGGCAGGAGTTTGACTGAAGCATGGTGTTTGATCCATGCTCAGCTGTGTTCTTTTTATCTTGTTTCCTTTTTTGACAAGCTTAAAGTTGAGTACATGATTTATTGATTACATTTCTGTTGATGAATTAAAACAGTAACAAAATGGTGCCATTCCACACAACACAACCAACACACTAGCAAGGAAGTAAAGTTTATTTATATAGCACCTTTCACAGAAAAAAGCATTAAAAAAGATCAGTAAAAACAAATGAATAAAGATGGTTAAAAACCAATGAAAACATAAGAGATTTAAGTAAAAGCTGCTTTACATGATAGAGTCTTCAGCTGCTTTTTAAAGGTGTCCAAACTGTTTGTACAATGTAAAAACAAAGGAAGTTTATTCCAAAGTTGAGGTGCAACAGACTAGAAAAAGTGATACCTGGACATTTATATCTGGTCCTTAGAACTGTTAGGAGATTCTGGTCTGTGGACCTGAGAGCTCGGGTTGGAGCGTATGACTATCAGTTCAGTAACATAAAGAGGAGCTTGACCATGTAGGGCCCTGAAAGTTAGAGTCTGTCATGTCCTGGGTGCCTGCAGGCAGTCTGTGTTTTTCCCTCAGGGCGTGGCAGCTGGGAGCAGCTGGGAGCTGCAGCTCCCAGCTGCAGCTCCCAGCTGCAGCTCATCAGCGTCATCAGAGGAGGACCTTCTTAAGGAGCAGATCCACAGATGGACGACGCCAGTCTTTTCCACCTCACTAGTGGTAAACTCAGGTCTCCTCTAAGTTTTGTATCCTTGAACCTTATAATTATTTTCCTCTCATCTCTCCAGCCAACCTGCTCGGCGTCGTCCACCTCAAGATCCTCCGGAGTCCTCCTCAACCTCATGTCCGCCTGGTCTGCCTGTCCCCCTGCCAGCCAGCTGCCTCCACTCCATTCATCCTCCATCAACTTCTCACCACCGCTCCAACCAGTCTCACCCAGGACAAACAAAACCTCCCCAAGATCCCTATCTTCATCCTACCAGTAAGACCTCCATTCAAACCTCATCTCAGCACGTTAACCTCGCCTCCATATACTCACTCTCCTCTCTCCTCTCAGAAGCCTCCTGTACTCGGATTCCACGGATCCTCCTGGATCCACCTCCACACCACCAAATTTTATAATAAAAACATTATTTTACTTATCTTCTGTTTTCCTCCGACTGTTGTGTTGCTCCAGGATCCTCACAAAACCTCAGAATATGACAGTCAGGATTTTAAAATGAACTCTACATTTAACAGGTATACCAGTGCAGAGACCTCAGAATAGGAGTGATGTCATCTTTTCTGTCTGCTCCAGTGAGGAGCCTCGCTGCAGAGTTCTGGACCAGCTGAAGGCCATAAAGGGCTTTTTGGTTCAAACATGTGAAAAGTGTGTTACAGTAATCTAGACAGGAGGAGATAAAAGCATGAAGAACCATTTCCAGTTCATGTTTGGAAATATTTCTCATATGATTAAAAACAGTTACAGTCCAGTTGTTTTGAGTGACCTTCAGGAGACATAGATTGGTCAAAAACACTTCTCACTCTGAGCTAGTCGTCATGACTCATGCAGTACAATGAACCAAGATTTAATCTGATTTTTGAAGTGAACAGACTGTAGGAAGTTATAGTCACTGTAGCAGAATCAGTGACAGCTGTAAGTCTCCGTACTGGTAACTCACTCATCTAATTATCAACTGACAGTCCTGGAGTCAGCTCAGCTCTGATTGACAGTGTAATACTGCTTATTAAATATATATTTAACTACACAAACAGTTATATTTGAGAGTCTTAAGTCTAAATATAAAGCTGCTGGAAAATTATTAACATTTTGTGCTGAGACTCTAAGTTTTATGTTTATTCATTTATTAGACACTGTCATCCAAAGCAACCTACAGTACATACAATCACCCTATCAGGCATGTGGTGATCTGTGGGGGAAATCTGATACCTGGATGAAACCCACGCATGCATGGAGAGAAAACACAACTCCACAAAGGAAGGCCACAGCTGGGATTCGACCACACGACCTTCTTGCTGCAAGGCAGCAGTGCTAACAACTGCGCCGCTATGCATCATGCAAGTTTTGTACTTAGCTGAATGTAAAAAGTGAAATGAGTTTGTTAGACAACATTCCAACATTGTTCTGGTTAGGGCTTCACTCTGACTAAAATACTGTCACATAATAAGCTTTTGATGACCTCAACTGAATCATCTCTCTGTGTGATGTCCTACTGGAGTTTTTCCAGAAATAGATTTTTAATGTAACACACACTGCTGTTTAATATAATATGGAATAAAGCTGCTTTTGATATTCCTTAGATGTGAAGAAAAAAGACATTTTAGAGTTAACATGAATTGAGATTGAAAAACAAACGTGTTCATGATGTTTTGTTAAAGGTTTTACTAGATTAAAAAATAATCAACTGATTTTTTGACATTTACAAGCTGCTTTTCAGACAAAAAATACAGAAAAGGACAAAGTTCTGGATTAGCAAACCTCATCAGAGATCAACTAGTCTAATTTCTCATCCTAATTTCATTATTTTTTTGTCTTGAAGTAAAAAAATCCCTGTTAGCATCCAGTGAAGCAGAATCTCCATCAATCACTTCAGAATTGGATGGACTAAGAAAAGCTTTTGGAGAAAAGTGGGAGCTCTAGGAAGAGGAGCTGTGTTTGGGCAGGTAATGAAATGTAATTAGGATGTAGAGCGAGTGATGTCATCATAATGACGTGGGGACGAGTCACTCATTTGACTTATTTGTGCCAAACTTTAACATCAACAGTAAAACATAGAACTTAACTGAATACAGACGTGGCCTAATGTGAGAATGACCCAAATATTAATTGTGACAAATAAATTGAAAAAGAAAAAAACCCCAAAACACTAAAGGAGCAATTATATGATAACAATGGTGTCATTCTCTAATGTTTTGACTATGGCTGCACTCCAAACTGGTTATCAGAAATATGAATAAAAAATCTACAAAATTCTTGTAAACAACACAAATATTTCTTTTCTTATATACTTTTCAGAATGCTTTAAATATACAGTAAGATGTGTTGGAAATAAACGTAATGATCTTTTCATGTTGATAGCATAGAAAAAAACTCAACCTACCTGGTTACTGACTGCAAATGAGACGGTAAACCCTTCATATTTTGACTATTTTAATCGCTACAACAATGTTCTGCACTTTGGTGAACATCTTGTTGTTTTTAAACTTGCTACATAAAAAGTTTGACTTGACTTAACAAACAGGACTAATTATAAAACAAACCATTATAATTTGTTGGACTGGCAATATTCAAACGGATATGACTGAACGAGCTAATTATGTGTCATAAGTTTGAGCCGTGAACAATTAGAGCCAACTTCCATCTTACAACTGTCTTTTAACCTTCGTTTTACACAATGTGTGTGATTTTTGTACACACCATGGAATCTTAGCCACACTCCTTCACAGCTGCCAAAAGCTTTCACTGACTGATATTAATAAAGCATTCAGTTGTGAAAATAAACCAGGAGCAAATTAAAAATAAACAGGGGTGCAGTAAACAGAAACAAATTGTTGGCAAAACTGAGAAAAGCTGTAAAAAACTAAAGATTCTGCAAAGTGCTAAGTATTAATGAATCAGGATTTCACTGAAAGATTATTTTGAAGATTTTTTTTTATAGATGAATACATGCAAGTCCTTCAGCACAGGGTAAATACCCACAATCCTTCAGTCTGCGTAGTGTGAGATTGATGCAGAAGGATCCCACCGAGGCTCAGCTCCCCTCTCGCTGTGCTCACAGTGACCCTCAACAGGATAAAGGAAAATTAATGAACAAGTCCAAAACATGAGGTCTACCATATGGCACTGCCCTCCCACTGAGAGTGGGCAGCAGAGGTGCATTTAGAGCTGCAGACATTCAAACAGCACAACGGATACGGGTTAAAACCAGACGTCTGAAGGGAAAGGGAATATCTGGAAAAAATGTAGACAAATAGAAATACTTGAACACCTTTCTAGTTTTATCTGGAATCTTTAAACATTAGTATTTCAATCACCTCATTTGTTGCCGTTTTCTTTCACAATAACAAATTCTCAAGCTGAGTTTTACTCAGTTTATGATGTGAAGCACCAGGAGTCACCGTGCATGGCCGAGACTGCTAACAGGAGGCTGATCGACAGTCCTTTAGAGTTTGGGGGTGTCTTTTGCTTAGAACGGTTCTTCTTCCAGGTATCGATTGAGAGTAAGGTTAAAGCTGATAGCTGAGCTGCAAGCAGCTTGGGAGCTAACTCCCAGAGTTCCTTGGTGCTGACAGGGCCTAGACCGGCATCATTATTACAGCATTAAGCATTGGCAGTCAGGCTGCACTCTCCCCTCTCTCACCCCATGATAAACTACTGACGCGACTCCAGGCAGATAGGTTTTTCAGCATACATCAGCTCCAAAAAGAACATCAATTATTCAACTTCACAGTGGCCTATTGTAATTACTTTGCATTGATAGGCTGCCAGCCATCACAACCGTAAGTCAATGAAATAATCAACGAGATGCAGAAACTGTACTCCTGCAGCTTTGCTAGGTGCTGCCTGATTATGCTGTCCACAGCCAGCAGAACATTAAAACGATGCACAATCCAGAATGAGGGCACTGATATTCAGGATGGTAATGTTTGTCTGACAGATGTAAATGTTGCTTTTTCTATCCATTAATTTTTAATGCAACCAAATCTAATCTGTGACGTGTTGGGCATGTTAATGCACCGCGGTTAGGAATAAATGGAAGCAACGTAATGCATTCAGGGATTCAAAGATAGTGATCAAAAGGCAAATACACAGCAGCATGGGCAACAAAGGAACAAAACCACACTTTGACTTGAAATTAAGGAGGTTAATCAATAACTTCCTGTTCACATCTCACATAACTCCAACCATGCATTCACTTTTACAAAGCCCCAGTAATCTCACCAGAATGAAGATGCACTGTTCACTAGTCTGTGCACAAAATAGTCAAAAGATTTAGCAAACAGAAAATCAGGAGTGAAGAGGGCAGAGATGGAGGGCGACAAGCGATATGCAGCAAAGGGAGATTTCCATCTCACTTTTTACATTTTTTCAATCTGCCAACGCTCAGTCAGTGGTGACAAAGAAAAAAAGAAGTGTCTTCAGAGTGAGGTTCTAGTAGAAGAAAGGTGTTTTTGTGTCTTTTTCTTTAACCTGATTGAGACTTTGCAACCTCCACCGACACATGTGGACAGAAGGCAGGACAAAGAAAAGAGCGCCAACATGAAGGGGGAGGACTGAGGGTTTACTGTGGGCTGGCTTAGCTTTGTGTTGTATTCTATTGAAGTGTATGTGTGTGCGTGCATGTGTGTGTGTTGGTGTACTGTTGATTTCTTGGACGTACTTGACACAGATGAATTTATAACCATCTTGCTCTTGAACCCTAATCTTTCAAAATTCACAACATTCATGAATGTCCACATGTGTGCACACACACACACACACACGCACACACACACTATGGTCTGTCCAACTGGAGTTTTAGCAGCACACAGATAATACCACATTCTGCTGGCTTGTTTCCCCTCATCCTCACTAAATACTGATTCATAGGCAAATAATGAAAGCATGTCTGCTCAGAGCAGCCAGGGAGTTTTAGTGTTTTCAAGAGATAAGAAATGTGGGCTTCATTCACAGCAGAGACTGACTGAGACAAATTGATCTCCTCATTCTCTCGGCCAGTTGTTTGTAAATGAGAATAATGAAGATAGCTTAATGTGAAGATACACACCAATATCACAGATAGTTACATTTATTAGGATTATTATTATACATGAAGTCTCGATCTATGATTTCTTCAAAGTACCAGAAGCTTTTGAAACCATAGAACTCTGGAGCAGAATGAGCCGGTGTTTTGTCCTCCATTGTTTCCTCACAACCTCAGTGGAAGCTTCTTTAGAACAGTTTTTATTGTTCTGGTGATGGAAACTGTTTGAGATATCATCTTTGAATCCTGCTGGGATAAATGTCAATATAATGAATATTCAGCAAGCATGGGTGAAGATTTCAGTTTGATTTGAAGCTAACCTTTATGTTCCTGTGCTGCCCTCAGAGCCCTGATTTTTTAAATATTCTTGAAAGACCCTAAGTGCATGCCAACCCTTTCCTCCTTTTCTTGTCTTGCATTCATTATCTTGTCTTTAATTATTGTATCCTGCCACTCCCAATCCAAAGCACTATCATGAAAGCTGGAGTCGTTCTTGCTCAGAAAGCTGCAGACCACTAACACGGCCACTGCCCTGTAACTAGACCGGTGTTTTCCCCTTTGGAGGGTTGCAATTTATTGCCTGTAGCATTTATGGACAAGTCCCAGGTGAAGATGAAAACAAATACACACAAATAAAACATATACAAGCAGAGGAAAGGGGTTCAAAATGCTAATTCAGACACACATACGCGGGGTGTAAATCCAGTCCTCATTGTGCATTCAGCACATTAGCTGTGTTTTTCAGCGGTGAGCCCCTTATTCAATTGAACTGTCATCCATCCTGGCTGTGGCGTTGAGCAGGCACGTACAGAGAGCTCCCACAGGAACCTTAAGGCTCTCTCAAACACACATGGGCAGTGTGCATACACATCAACAGACAGTGTGTTGTGACAAAACCCATTAGGACTATAATGGCCTGATGTAGTTCTCTGTAGGGTTATTATTATCAGCTGAGGTATGCCAAAATATCACTTTAGGGAGGGAGGTGTCTGTGTGTATTTGTTATGGTTCCTCTCTGAAGGTAGCTGTGTGTGTGTACGGTTATAAACATGTATTTGATCTATAGAGTTATAAACCCACTCTGAAATTTTAAATGAGGAGGAAAGACTGTTAGAAAAACAAACAGTTAGGTTAAGGGACTGGAAAAGTTTTCTGATCCTAGTCCAGCTTTCCTGCTCCAATATCTTAGAAACAAATGACCCCATCAGCATGTCTTCATGTTCTACAGAAGCCCATTAACGAAGAGGAATAGAATATTTCATGTAAATTCTAAAGTAATGTTTTTTAAGATTGATCTGTGGTATAGATCTTGAACAAATGAACATTTTCCTACTTATTTTCTCCTCACCATGGACCACTGCTGTCTAAAATAAATGGCCAGGCTTTAGTACTTACATGTTCATCAGCCAAGGGGAAGCTGGCACTGTCCAAATCCCTATTAAGCCTGAGAGATGGCGCATCAACAGAGTCTACCCTCTCATCTGCCCACTGATGGATGGTGAGAACTATAATTGTGATGATGGGTGTAGGTAGGACCACACAAGTCTAGAGAGCAGATGAGGAGGTGGGGGGCGGTGTGCAAAGGTGGGCTGTAGTAGAGTTGTTGCAAGGTGAGCTATGATCCTGGCCTTGTTGATGATCACGCTGAGCTGTAGACCTCCTCCTCCCTCACCAATCTGCACACATTACTATGCCAGGCCATGACACACAATCATTCCTCATGGTCTAACATCCAACTCCCCCCTTTGTGCTTTCACCAACTCTTTTTCTCTCCCGTATCCCTCGGGTTTATGAATTCATGTTTGGGTCCTCGGTTTATTTGTAGCAAGATATCAGGCTTCTGGCTGGAAGAAAGAAAAAACAAAATCTGGCTCAGATGGATTGTTGAGCAGATAAATACAGACTGTGTTAGATGTTTCCCCCTTCACACACACATGCACACGCACGCACGCACACACACACACACACACACACACACACACACACACACACACACACACACACTTCTTCAAACTTGTTCTGTTTTGTTGCTCATAATGACCACGATTCATATAGTAATATAATATTAACGGAGATGTATTAAATAAATAAAATGAATCATAAGACTTCTGACTCATTTTGATTCTGTTGACTGTGTGTTTGGCCTTTTTAAAGGGGAAATTTAAAACATTTATGTTGAAAGTTTAGACAAAGGGTCTTGTCAGATTTCAGTTTTTTACAAGAATACATCCTGATCTGTTAGTTGAAATTTGATTTGTTGCTTTTGACACTAAACTTCATAAACTCAACGCTACTGTACTTCAAAATGTCAGGATGCAACCATCGTCAAAATAATTCATTTCTGATTGATTGTTCTATCGTGATCAGAATTCTAGGTTGTGGCATGAGAAATATGACTTTTAAAATTATTATAAATTTTTTTATTTGAAACAAAATTAAACATTGAAGCACCAAAAAAGCAAACAAAAATTATAAAAAATTATAATATAAATAAAATAAAGATAATACCTAAAATGTCACTGATATAATAAACTATTCAAAAGATATCAAAGCCAGAGTGTAATAACATCAAGTATGATATCATCACAGCTCCTGTCTCTATCCGGTGTTCATCAGTCTTGTTTATATTTATATATTTTTACATATTTGCATGATTGTATCTTCAATATTGTTCCATAAAATGTCTCCACAGATTGTAATACACATACAGTAAGTTTGGTTGGAGCATAATGATGTTTCATCTATATATGAATAATGCAGTCCTAAATTCTTTTAAATCTTTAATCGTTAATGATCATAGTTGTATGAACAAGCTATTGGTATGGTCAACATGACTACCCATCCTTATGGCTTTTTGTAGTGAATATAATAAATACTGGGGTGGTGGTGGTGGGGTGGGGGGGTTATAGGTGTTACTACACACTTCAACACAACAAGTTATATAAAATCAGTGAACAGTACAGTATACGCAATGCATTTTGACTCCAGAACTTTCTTGCTTTTAACCCCCCCCCCCCCTTAATGCTCACTTTAACATAATTTTGTGAGGTTTTCAGTAGTTTGTGATCAAGGATTAATTAATCAGACTAATAATCACCTTTTGAAAGTAAACAGCTTACTAGTGCAGCCTGACAAAGTGTTTTTCTTTTCTTATCCTTCATAATATGCTGTATATCATTTAATATTAAGAGAGAGAGAAAGAGTAAATAAATATGCAGTGTATGGATTTGTGTTTCTGTTTTGTAAAGACAACACTCTAAAAAGAGTATTTGGGCTGTAGTTCAGTTGATGGACTTATTTACCTAAATCTGACCTATTATTTTGGTTTAGTCAGGACAACTTAAATTTTTGAGTTCAATCAAAGTAAAAGTCAGTGATATTCACATTGAAGAAAAAAATAAGTTGAACCAACTTAATTGAATTGCTTCAACTGGTAACAATTCAATTAAGTTTATCCAACTTAAATTATTAGGTTAGTTTAACCTGACAAATTCAAGTCAAAACTTACTCAAATCATTTAGTTTCGTACAAATCAAAAATTCAAATCCCTCTGCCTGAAATTTATATAAATTCAACTCAAATTTTTGAGTTCTTCCAAAGTAAAAAACTGAATGATCAAAAAGCACATTATCAATGGCTTTGAACTTTAAAAAACTGTTTAAATTAAATCATCTTAAATGTGTGTTTTAGCGTGTTATTTTAGTTTTTAGTGTAAAATACTTTCATTGTAATTAGAATTTCAAGTTGGCTAAAAAGAAAAAAATCCATTGCAGAGATGGAACATTTTAAAATTTATTGTGAGAACATCACAAATTTAACAATTTTGTACAAATGCAAGTAATAATGTAATAAACACTTTTTTAAACACATTTTCCTACTCCCTGAATGGAGTTGAATATTTATGAATAGCTAAGCCCTGCTAGCAGGTTAGTGACAAAAACTAAGTATTACTATTCACAAATACTCAACTCATTTAAAGGAGTAGGAAAACATTTTGAAGTATAAAAAAGTGTTCATTGCATGATTATATTTAAAATCATATGAAATAATGAGCTGCTTGGTGGTGCATGTTGTTGGCATTGTTGTCCTGCAGCAAGGAGGTTGTGGGTTTGCTTCCCAGCTCTACAGCTTGCATGTTCTCCCCATGCATGTGTGAGTTTTCTCTGGCACCCCAGTCTTTTTTAAGTTCGAAGTCACTGATAATGTGCTTTTGATCATTCAGTTTTTTTATTTGGAAAAACCTAAAAATTTGAGTTGAATTTACACAAATTTAGGTCAGAAGGATTTGATTTTTTAATTTGTAAGAAACTAAATGATTTGAGTAAGTTTGACTTAAATTTGTTAGGTTACACAAACTTAATCATTTAAGTTGGATAAACTTAATTGAATTACTTGTTACCAATTGAAGCAATTCAATTAAGTTGGGTTCAACTATTCTCTTTTTTCAGTGAAAAACAGACATTGTTTTATGTTTACTCACCAAAAGGTTTACTGTTACTTTTACTTTTAAAATATTCTATTTTCCAAAGATAGCATTCATTCCCTCTGTTAACCTGACAGAGTAACTGTTGAGACACGATGTGATATCAGCAGGCGATCTGGGCTTTAAAGAGCCAAAGATCTACCTCGTCTGACAGGAAGCACATGGAATGGATGACAATGTATCAAAAAGCAACCCTGTGTCATCCATGCCTGGCTTTTTTGTGGTTCAACATTTGCACGGAGAACTAGTTCACCAACTTCAACACAAACACCCATGAAAAACTACAGCTCTAAACAAACTGTTCTGCTACAGCTGCAGTGACTGAACTGCAGAAGAGCAGCGATCAGGTGTTTGGATCTCTGGTATTTGGTTCATTGCACAAACTCTACACACTACCAACAATTCAATATATAAAGGATACACAAGCTACAAAAACTGGTGTAAGACATTACATTTCACCCATCTATCGTGATGATGTGATTCAACACTAAATAACAGAAAAAAACACCAAACACACAGCGGACGTAAACCAGTCTGTATTAGTGAGCAGTAGCAGTACTCCTATAGTTCCTCCAGTCTGAAAACCTTCATAACAGTTTATGCAAAGTCTTTTTAATTTCCCCATCAGTGTAGCATTACACAGTTTGTAACTTAATTCTGTTTGTTTGCATCACAGAGAGCTGCTGCCATATTTGGGGCTGCCTGGGATCCTTCCTGCAGGAAATGCACAACATTTCTTTAATGTGATTTGAAAGGAACATTGGTGTAAAGGTTAAAAATTGAATTGGTATAATATTTTTGCAAGACGAGTCTCAAGATGGCAGCAATCCACTTTATGACCCCACTAATAATAACTGTTAGCTCATCAGTCCAGTCAAACTGTTTGGATCTAAAATATCTTTATTTATCGGCAACACTCTGAGCTTCATATTCTGAATGCACAGAATAAATTTATTAACATTAGGTAAATTATTCTCACATACCTACACTGTAAATTTACCTGTGTGTGGGTTTAGCATAATGTAGTCCTGACTTGTTACATTCAGGCCTCTAATACAGTTATGTGCCTTTTCATAAGCATTCTGTCTTGTTATGGTGGAAAACGATGGCTCAGGACAAACAGGCTTAAACAAAACTAATTTTTTTAAATAAACACTTTGCTTCAAGTTGACGGCTTAATGCAACAATAAATTCTGCTCATATACTTCATGTACAAATGTTAATTTTACTAGAATGGACAGAGACACACAATTGCAAGAATAAACAACTTCTCAATTAGAATCATACACATTTGGTGCGACAAGTCATAACAATCATGCCAATATTGCACCGGTTTATTGTAGCAGTTTTGTCTCAAAGTATCTTAATTATGCCTCGATTGGTTTGCAACTAATTGTCATTTTATACTAAATTTTGTGGCACTTGGAAAGTCAACTATTTTTTTCACACGTTGCTAACCACTCACAAGTTGTCTCACATTTCTCATTCATTTGAACTCATAAAAACTAAACTGAGAAGGGGTTGAGATTATTCAGGTGTCTGACTACTGCCTTTTTTGAGAGAAAATTTGTCAAGAAAGTTTTTGGGACATGCTCAAATGTGTTTCAGCGCAACAGCAAGGCCCCATTACCCAGGCAAGGAAACAGAGCATCACAAATGCTTCAGTACATTTTGGAAACCCCCTCAATGTTTTTTGCTGCCTACAAAAACAAAGCACTACATTTACCCTGGAACAACACTGATTCACAGCTGCTCAACTTGTGGTTGTTTGACATATACTGATACAAACCAGGTCATATTCACGTCTCATCTGTTAGCAGTGTTTGATAGCAAGAAAGAGACATTAATGATAAATGAGTTGGTCAAATAAATACCATTTAGTTTAAAGAAACATCAAATTGATGATTTTAGACATCAGTTTACATTAAGAAATGTTTCCAATTTATTGTTTATATTTAGATCAGCTTGCAAAAGGTTAGGGTTGAGATGATTATAGATGTTTGATTAGAGAACACACCTTTACAATGGAATAGATGAAACAGTTTGACTTTCAAAACTGATGCTTGATGATTCCCTGTAAAATATCACTTTTAAAACTAACAATAAATATTATATAACCTTGTCCTACTTTATTATTTCAATTATTAACTGTAACATTACAGCGGGTGACCATAGCACAGATAGGTCGTCCACTGATTGAAACATCATTGTTCAATCCCAGACCCAAACCGTGTGTCGAAGTATCCTCCAGGTGTTGTGAAGCTGCCCTCTGAGTGCTCTGCTCCTCAGGGATGGGTCAAATGCACTGAACAAAACATGACCACAAATCACTTCCCCTTAGACCTTATTGAACTGTGAAATTTTCACACAATTTACAAATAAACCATTTGTACTTCACAATTTTTTATTATTTTTTTACAAATAAAAAAAGTTACACCTTAAAAAGAAGGTCTTATGTCTTCTTTCACTGTGTGAATGCATGATAAACCAGGGTGTTTTCTGTTAAAAATAGTTTCAACAACATTTTAAAAAGTGCTATCATTGAAACTAAAATAACCCTCGACTACACAAAATGTCTGTGTCCGGAATGTAATGTTTTGCTGCAAAATTGTAGAAGACCTGAAAAGGAACATAATGAAGCCAAAACAAGGTCTGAAGTCTTTGAGTCGTAAACTGTAACCCAGGAAAATAACCATAAAGTCCCTCTATAAGATAATGACGATATATGAGTGGCAGAAAGGCCCCGTTGCTCATGTGACATCCATTGTGTTGCTGCCTGCTGGTGCGTACTGGTGACATGCAGTGACTGGCAAAAGTCTGACAGGAGGAGCAATGCTGTCTGTCACCCTCACCTCCTGCTGGGGAGGCCTGTGTGTGCACTCCGGGGAGGGTGGCTGAGGAGGTGGAGGAGACAGACGGAGAGGGAGAGAGAGGCAGAATTAAGTTAGAGCAAATAGGACAGCAGGTCGTATCCATCTTCTCCATCTCCTTATGAATATGTAAACCAGACAGGTCAAGTAGGCGTCAATGGCTCTTCTCCCAGTGGACTTTAAAGGAAAAGAGCCAAAGAGAGCTGAATGGAGTGCTCCTTGATGCTTTCATCCAGTAATGGTTGATCCCTTTGTAGTGTGTGTGTGTGTGTGTGTGTGTGTGTGTGTGTGTGTGTGTGTGTGTGTGTGTGTGTGTGTGTGTGTGTGGTCATTTGATGTGTGTCCTTCTGTCTTCAAGTGTGCTTTAGTGCCAATAAAAATCATTGCAGTGATTTACTAATTAGGCCACAATTGCTTAATGAATTTAGCTTTTCAATAACCTGCATTTTAAAAAAGATTGTTTTCAGATGTAAAAAACAAAACCCCATCAGTTCTTAACCGTTTTGTTTCTTTTTTACAGGAATTCATGGCTGGGGCTTCTCATGCTCCTTTCAGAATTAAAAAAGTGCTTATTTTGACACTTAATGCCAGAAGCAGCCGTTTCCTCTCACTTTGTGTCGGTTCTGTATTTGGTTGTCTGGATGTCTGAGTGAAACACTGGCACAGCTTCAGTAGCAGAGCATTGCTCACCACATGCCTTTTGATGGGTCAAGACCAGAAAGAGGTATTTGGTTTTAATTTAGTTGCAAACATCCCCCACACCTCTGAAACCACTGAGTTCTGGATCAAAATGAGAGGTCAAGTCAGAATCGTTTACTGTTCATGTCTCTGTTCATCAACTCTGACACTTAAAGACAGCCACTTCTGAAACGTCCTGTCATTTCAGTTCATTCTTTTAAGATGCATCTTTATTAGCCTAGTCATTGTGGTGATTTGCTAATCAATAGTCCTCAGACCACTCTTATTAATACCTCATGTGAGCTACATTTACGCTGCCTTGTATAGATTCATTTAACCCCGGCAGGTCCAAGCATTAGGTTGTTCATCCTGGTTCTGGTTCTGCTGGAGGTTTTCTTCCTGTTTATAAGGACATCAGTCCTTTCCACCACCTACTTTCATTATATACTGAAACTAATATCATTACAATTAACAGCATACGAATTGCTTTGCATCTCAACCAGTTTTAATCAACTGCAGAAAAACTAGATGTGCTTATTTCCAGCCAATTGCTGCTTGACTCTTGACAGTCCTATAGTGTCAAATAAACTATTCTAGAAGTCTGTGGTGGTTATTGATATGTGCAATATGGCTCATGGCCCAGGACAGCATTTCATTGGGCACTCAAAGGGAAAAAAGAGAAAAAATAGCATCCAGAATAAATCCAGTCAATCTGCAGAATGAGCCCTTCCCTGTGTTCTCCAGGAGTCCTGCATGCTTCAGGTGCAATGGGAAAGGGGGGACAATTTGTTCCACAGATTGACTTAATGTTCCCTTTTGTACCTCAGTTTCAAAACTCAAACTGCCTGAAAGAGGCTAATTAAAATTTGGTTTATAATTGCATGATCATCCAGTCATTGTGCAGAAAGAAGCCTCAGCTAAAGAAGAACTTCACCCAGGCTGCTGCTCATTCTGGAGCCGCCACTGCTAGCAACTCTCTAGTTTTAAAACGTCAGGAAGTAGAACATAACAGCTCAATCATCATAGTTTTACAGACAATTAAGTACACTCACTTTACACTTTACAGGACATGCTGAAAGAAGTACATCTCCAGGTTGGCCTGGGAGTGTCTTGGCGTCCCACTGGAGGAACTGGTGGAGGTAGCTGTAGAGGGGACGGACTGGGATTCTTGTCTCCATGACCAGATCAGTGACAGAAAGTGAAGCTAGGCAAAGTTTTTGTTGTAAAAGGAATATCTATCCAATAAAAACAGTTTACAAATTGTGCCACAAATTTAAATAGATCAGTGGGTTAAATGTGTCAGTCTAGCCATGATTTTATAAATATAATAATGATCAAGTTTAATAGTACAGATGTCAGGCCAAATAATAAGAACATAAATTAAAGAGCAACTAAACATCTATTATTATGATCATAAGTTATTTAAAATGACTGCAGCAACCTCAGTCATAGAGCCATTAAAAATGTATATCTCTGCGTGATCCACATGAAAGCTACTCACACTGGGAGATGATAGCTGGGTCAAAGTTGAATTTCATCATAAACAAGTGGTTTTACTTTACTAATCTCCAATCTCCTTATACATCAAATTAAAATATTTTCTTTGTAAATTTGAACAGACACTGAAGCTTTATATTTTAAATCTAATCATTATAAAACATTGGACGATCAAACTGATCATTATTTTTATGACCAACTTGTTTTCATCTCAGTCTTTTTCATTCACATTTTCACAGGTTGTAACTTCTTTATTTTAGCCATGTTTAATAGTTTCATTTGTTTACTGAGTTGGTTTAAATGGTGTTGTTTTTCCTATATTTCCTCGTAACCACTATTGTTATTGATTCCAAAACACTTAACTTTGATAGCTTTATTTAATATCTCATCAAGCTAATGGAGATGCTCTGTTTAGTAGAATCACCTCTGAGCCAATCCACGCTCCTGAACAAGCTCACAACTTCAAGGTGATAATAAAAGGCTCAGTCTCTCCCTGGTAAAACTTTGCTTCATCTCAAACCACATCAGAATTAACACTGTGACATCTGTAGTCCCATCAGGAGGTCAAAAAACACATTTCATTATTTTTCTGTCCTTCTTTAATCCTCTTGTATGCTCTGGGCTGAAGAGTGTGTGCACACATGCCTGACTGGTCAATGGGAGTCCTCAGGTTGTGCTGATGCGTGGTATCGCCCCGTCGTGGTACGTTTGTATGTGTGAGGCTCCCTGTAGAGGGAGAAACTGAGCAATAGCAGACAGGAAATGGAGAACAGAGGACAGATAGAGGTAGATGTGTAGAAAAGAAAGTGGGAGAAAGACGGTGTGCGACTTTTGCCAACATTGTCATCTTAATCCCTTGTCAGCGACTGAGCCTGGGTTTACAGCAGGATTACAGCTCAAGACCAATTATTACCTGAGAGACTGAAGGAGAAGCGCAATGTCAGGCCTCAAAACGGCAATCCAAACATGATGTGACAAGTTTGCAGTAACTTGAGCCATGACGGGTCAGCATATGGTCAAAATAGTGATGAGCTGGCTCCGTGTCAGGTAGTATTAGCTGAGACTTGCTGCTTTAATAGTCAGCTACTTCATATCTGGCAATGGCTCAGGCACCTGCCAATCAGAATAAAGCTACAAGTCCCCAACAGACTGGGTTTATTTGTGTGTGTGTGTTACAGACAGAGTTTGTGTATAATAACCACACAACAGGTAACCTTTGTGTTCCTGCTGTCAATATTATTCCTGTGTTGTCTTTGCCTCTGACACCCCATGAAATGTAAATTGGATTGAAAGAAATTTCATAGAGCCTCATCTGATAGAGAATACAAGTAGCTGCCAGTAGGAGGGAGGCTCTTTTACATTCGGCATTCTGGCTGCTTAGACTCAAGGGTAATGTATGCAGACTCATGACCAGCCTGGACACATGCAGAGAACAGGGTCATTTCTATGGCAGCACATCCAGCAGCACATTAGGCCTCTCCGTGTCAGACAGAAACAGGATCATTCACTAAGTGTATTCATCCATTGTTTCAAACATCTCATCGGAACAATCAGCTAATCGCCGCTAATCAACGATCCAGATTTGCATGTATTAATTAGGCAATCAAGAGTCATGAAATCACAAGAAATCTGCACAAAATCCAATTTTCAGAATTATCTTTTCGCTGGCTCTGTTTTGGGTAATGAACTAACATGAGACTCCCCACAAAGCTAAGGGAATAATTCAAGGTTGCCAAGATGATTTTATACAGCTCCACAAATGCACTGTGGGTAAATAATCAGCAACTAGAAAAATTATGAAGAAATGTTTAACTGTAAGTGGCAGAAGGTTTGCATGTGAATATTTTTGTTTCTACAGTATATTCTGTTGGAGACAAGAAGATAATACTTTTAGCTACAATACGACAGTTCAATGTAGTTGAACTTATTCTGTGCATTAAACCCATCCCTGAGCAGCCAGCTTCATGGCATCCCATGAGGCAGCTGGTGGTTCAGGATCTTGCCCAAGGGTACTTCAACACATGGACCTGGGATTGAACCCTGATCTCCTGATCAGTGGACAACCTCTCTACCCCTGATCCACGATCACTCAGGGTGTGACATCACAGTAACACTGTGACATTTAAGTTGAACAGTAAGGTAAACTTGAGCTGTATGTGACGTTATCAATTGGCCCTAAAGCTGCTTCTTTTGTTCAGATTTTTGATACATAAAAGGTTTTGTTTTGTCTTTTTACAGCCATGAAGCTGACTCTTTCCATAAGGTTAGGTGTGCTTACACAGAGGCATCAGTTCAGTTGTTTACTGGACCTGATTCCAAACAGTAAGGCTTCACTAATTGGTGCTGTGTGTTGATGGAGTCGGGGAGTCCAGCTCCTGCAATGACTCCTGTGTTACTGCTTGAGCTGCAGGCAGAGGCAGTAATGATTATGGAATTACCCTGGCAGAGATTGTGATGGCTGCTCTAATGATGTCATGTTATTGTAATTAGCAGGGGGAGGATGGTTTGAAGGAAGGGAGAGGGGATGGAAAACTGAGGGGAGAGAGCAGAGAGGTAAGGAGAAGTTTATATTAGGAGAAACTGGCAACCATGGGGAAGGAGAGACATTAAGTTACTGAGTTTGTCAGAGAAACAGAGAGGCGGAAGAAAAGAGATGTGGAGAAGGTGGGAAGAGGAGGAAACAAGACAAAAGAGATAGGAAGTGTGGGAGGATGTTCATTAAGTAAATGAGGATGGATAGTTGGCATGACTGTGGGCTGGTGAGGTTCCTTAGCTTTAATTTCAGAAATGCTTATCTCACACGAAGACGGAAGTCAACCCCCTTAAGAGGCTTCAAGCTGAGGATACAGCTCTTAAACATCACCTCATCAACATTTTCCTTCCCTGGCAACACTCTTAGTCTTGACACCAGAGTCATGTTACTGTACATTCTGTTTTATGTGGGTTTAATTCTCAGCAGTAAGCCGAGCCGTATGACCACGACCTGGTAGCATTAGGAGAGACCGCTTTAAAGTGGTGGGCAGCATGTTTTTTTTTTTAGCTTTTTTTTATGAATAGGTAGTTCACAACAAACTGGCAAATGACCAACCATCACACAGGACTGTGTGTGTGTCATGTTTTCATGCACACACACTTGTTTTCTTTTCGCCTCTTAATTATCACCTTGTAGTGTGCTGTAAAAGCTGTGATACTTTTAGAGAAATCATCTTTCATGTTCCTACTCAGATTATCCCCCTATGGGTTGAGATGAGCATACATGTGCACTTAACAAGAGTAGATGTAGTTTTTTATGCTTGCAATCCACCAAAGTATCTCTGCAAGACTTGGAGAGCCGGTAGTCATCCTGTAATCAAACACAAGACATTGTGTTATTGTATTTCCTTCTGTACCCACTGCTCTGATTAAAGTGGAGAATTCATGTGTTTGCTCCTATATATTGTCATCATCTGTTGTTTTGGTTCTTTTTTTAAACTTTTGTAGAGTTTGATTCTCTTTCTTAATTTAAATTTTTTATATTTCAAACAGCGTTTTGATTTTGCTTTGCTTGTTTCTCCTGTGTTCTGCATATTACATAATCTTTCTACTCTAGTTTATCTGCATTTATGTATAAAAACACGTTTTTATGATGTATTATACAGCTGTGGCCAATGACATTTCTGATGTTCACATGATTTGTTGCTTCATTGACTTTAGGTATTTTTGTCATGTGTTTAGATGACTTACCTGAAATGTAATTACAAGCATTTGATATGCTCCAAAAGCTTTATTTGACAATAACTTGATATTTATGTAAAGGTTATTTTTTAACACCTCTGCAGGGTACCATTCTTTATTCTTCGATATTCTGAAGCTAAACTGTCCACTTCCTTTGCTGAGAAGCAACCACATGAATGATGATGCTTTATTGCTGGCATGAAGCAGTAATGATTACTTTTTCTTCACCAGACAATCCTTTTTCTAGATTCCTCAAACATCCAGAAGAATAATTCATCAGAGGAAACAGCTTGAACTCATCAGCCCAGTCCTTTGGCCTTTAGCAGAATATCAGTCTGCCCTTGGAGAGAAGTGGCTTCTTTGCTGCCCTTCTTAACACCAGTTCAAACAACACTTCACAATCTGGGTTTTTTGCAAAATACCATAATTAAAAATGGAGGTAACAACGTTTATGACCATTATTTCTTATCTTTTTCATAAAATGTTTGGCCATGGTTTTACAACCAGCAGATCCGTTTTTGTATTATTGCCTTTTTGTATAATTAATCCAGATTTTTGCATGCTTTTAAAGAACACACTCAAATATTATGATTATACTTAAATAAAATAGGCTTCATTCACTAAGTGAGGCCTTCATACTGAGCAATGAAGTATAAAAAACCCCACAAAATGTGCAGTGGTTATTCAATTTATTGCTAATAAGAGACCAGGTTTGTATTCATACTGCCCAGTTTTCTCATCTGTCTTTGCTACACTTTTATTATGTTTTGCCTTGGCCTCAGACCTTATTATTCAAAGACACCCCCCCCCAACCACACACATATGCTGTCATTTAACTCAGTCCCATAAACACGTCTTATCAATACTAAACAAAATGATTACTTAAGGTTTTTTCTTCTGTGTTTTCTTTCCAGAGAGCCACAGTAACAGTTTAAAACATTTAACTCCTTAAGTCCTGTTGAGTCACATAAAGCATTTGTCAGATCCTTGCTTCATGTTTAGGATTAACATAATCCCACCGTTATGAAAATTGAAGTTTAAATCTTCCTGTGTTGCCCCTGAAGCAAGTTTCTGTGTCTTTACCGTCATGTCGTGCTGACCTCCAAAAAACTGAGCCTCTTATTTTCCTCTCCTCACCAGTGAGTGAAGGGAAGATTTATTCAGTTAATGAAAGAGAAAGGGATGCTTGCGTGAAAGCGGTAGTTGTGACAGCCAGTTAATCCTCCTCTGTCTGTGTAACTACTGCTCCGGAGACCTCTATATGTCAGTTAGCATTATACTGTAAATACCTTATCGTGGGGCCAGAAGCTGAGCAGCTCGTACTTGTGAACATTTCAGCAGTCATAATAATGACCTGCATTAATGTTGCACTAATTGGGTGCTTATCGTTTCCTCTGCCATGAATGAGGTTGTTATTACTGGGTTTAATCCAAAAACTCTCCAGCAAAACTTTGGAGAAGTGAGGCTAAAGATGCTCTTTTTTTTGTGTCACTTGTAGAGCCTTTTCAAACATTTTGGAACACCATGCTCTCATTGATAATTCAAATCTCTGGAGTCAGCTGCAGGTGTTGGATAACTCACTCATTACAGAGTGTTCTTTGTGCCATTCCCCAGTGTTAACAGGCTCTCAGACCCACTTAGCTTCTTGTATTCTTCAGCATGTTCTTATATACTTGAACTACTATGCATTCAGCTCTGCCTTTTGTCTGACGGCTGATTCAGAAATCACTGCTCCTTGTGTTTTTAGCAACTTTGTGCAACCACTACAAAGCCAAATTTCAGACCGTTTTTTGGAAAAGCAGCAAATGAATGAGGAAATTATCTTTTTGGTGCAGATGTGGATCACAAAAAGAGGTTGCTGTTTATTATTTCTTGATTTGAAACAGAAGAAATGCATCAGGTGCATCAGGATTGCATCATTACTCAGAGCAATGAAGAGAACCTTAATAAAGTTTATTGTTGCACAAAGAGCAATATATACCTTCTCTCAAATGACTGAATTCTGAGGTAGAGGAGAAGCTTTTTCTCAATTTCTTTCCTTTTTGCCCCTCCTATTCCTGCAGGTGGTTGAGTGGACCTGTCCATTCTCCCTGTGCTCCAATTAATGGTGGAACTATATACTCAGAGCTGCAGGGACACACCTGTCATCAGTCCACTCATCAAGCTGTGCAGTCTATGTAGTAACTTCCAAACTTTGATACCAGATCAGTGAGCCATCTTGGTTAATGTCTAGGCTTATCCTTTGTGTTTTTTGTCTCTTTGTTAAGCTCTAGTAGAGTAATTTACCTGTCATCTTTAGAACTCTTCAAGCTCTGAAAACTCACTATATGATTTACTCTTTAAAGATTCTGCTTTCACAGCATTGCTGTCCATTAAAGAAAGCTGACATTTCATTCTCCTTCTTCCAGGCAATTCATACAATAAGCAGTCAAGAGAATTTATTTCTGCCAAAGAAAGGACAGCAAGAGAATGCCAAACCTGTTATAACTGTAAATGTCGTTATTTTTTTTTTCTTAAAAAGTCTGAAAGCAAAGATGAGAAAAATGCATGATGCGGATTGAAGCTAAACTCGTGTTGAACAACAATAAATCAAATTCAGTGCAGTCCAAAAGGCAAGTGAATCACAAGACCGAACACAATGAAATGAAGCCTTATTGAATCAAATCACAAAGTGAGATGAAATTATAAATAAACAAATTGTTCAAAGACATTTTAGAAGAAAGTTAAATATTTTTTTAAATCACAAAAGGTTTTCCTAGGCATAGAAAACTTGACATTGAGATTAACAAACCATGTGACTTCCTGTTATGACACTTAACAATCGAATGAAATATATACAGTATATATAATATAATAATATATAATCATCTATCATTTGATATTTCTATTATTAGTAAAACAAATACAGTAACAATTTATTCATAGAAAAGATCACTGCAAACAGGTTAACATCCTACAATTTAAATAAGTTCACCACAAAGAGTTGAACACAAAAATGTCATTTCATAATATTGCTCTTAAAGCATGGATGCAATCTGGAGCTAAAATGGTCAGAGCACAGCTCCACAAACAGAAAAGTGCACACGGGACTTTTATAGCATTTGATGCTGAATATTGTAGATTTTCCATTAATAATCATGGATAAAATCTACTAAAACTACTAATATGAACACTATTTCAAGAATAACATAACTCCAATTATTTTTTACATACTAAGTAGAGCAACAATCTATAACTGTAGCAAACATTAAACATGTCAGATATAAAAATGATCTTTAACTTGAACATTTTGTTTTACATGAAACCTAAGATGCTCATTTGCAGCATTAGTCAGTAATTAGAAGAGCTGAAAACTTTCCCTACTAGAACCCTGAAAAGGAGTTTTATTGTATTTCCTTTAGAAGACGTTACAAAGATCCACACTTAATCCTCATTTTTTCTCTGACGAGTTAATCTGTAAAATCTGAGTGTAGTAGACATATGTCTAAGAAATAATCCTGTTGCGAATAATCCTGTTACAAAATCAAGTCATAGCAGATTTCCCTGCCTAATCTCTGGTGTGAGATCAAATCCATCAGCATCCCTTGTCTGTTACAGAGCACTGATAATCCCACATCAGACCACGGCTGTTAATCGCCTTCTTAAATATGGTTTCTGTTCACTCTGGGATTTCAAACTGTACAAAAGGATGATCAAGGATATCCAAGGTCATGTTTTGATCATCAACTAAGGCTGAGCTGCATATAAGTATTATAGAATATGATTAGAAAACATAAACCTTCTTAATTTTTTTTGAGGAGGGGTAGGGGGTTATTTTGCTTTTAATTTGTTTAAATGTTTTTGACAGGGGGAGAATTAACTGGCTTTGTTTGGAAATCTATGGTTTTCACGCTAACAAAGAATCTCCCCGACCGCTCAGCTGCACGTCTTTGGTATTTTGCGACGCTCAGTATTCAAAGCATGAACGGCTTTAGATTACCACTTTTTTTTCTGTGAGTGTGTGTGTGAGAGTGAGGGTGTGTAACTGCCCTTTTCATGCGCCCTTATTGGTAATCAAGCAACATGGAGATCTTTCTGCCTCCAGAAGGGGAAAATGGCCGGCTCCTCAGGTCCTCGGTCCAGCCTCTGTTTCACACTGTGATTTATGTTACTTATTAGCGAGCCACCGCTGGCAGGGCCCATCATCAGAATTATAACCAGGGATTAGGCTCCGGGCTAATGATTGGACCACAAAGGGAAACTGACCATGTGTTTGGCTGAGGCGTGTTTTGTGTAAACTAGATTACAGGACACATGCTGAGCAACACAAATATGCGAGACAGACACACACAAAAATAATGCCTATGAGTACACATGGAGATTAAACACAAACACACACCAGTGCCTATAAGTACTGGGCTTTGCAGCTGTGCAGCTTAGATTATAAATCTGCATTAACCTTGCCAACCTATCAACCCACTTATAATGAAGCCCAGTAACACACACACACACTGATGGAAATGGTGGACTGGAGTGTCATGGTTTAAATTAGTTTTAATACACTACATTTATCTGGAATCCACTGAGAACACTCATGCAAATAAACTATATTTAAAGAGACTGTCATGCTCTCGCTCATAAACCTAAGAGCCTGAATGCAAGTGACACACATGAAATTCATGTTTGGGTCAATTGTTGGGTAGACGTAGCTCGGAGCAGTTTTCAGGATGCTCATTTCCAGTATTGTGGAGTAATGGCACAGCGTGACATGGCCTCTAGCGCCAAGATAACCCAATAAAAGCCTGCAAACTGACAGCAATTGTTTCATTTATACGGAGAGATTAGGGTCTAATATCGCGTTGCATCTGCTCCCTCTTAGGGAATACTTTTATTCAGCTTGTGCACTGTACAATCTGTGTGTTTGGGCCTGAATGTACAAAATGTCGTGTTTTGGAAATAGCACAGATCATAGCATTACCTCCCTGCAGCACACAATCCTGCAATCCAATCACAAGAATCAATACACCCCTGGACTTTTATGGACAATGCCAGCGGATTCCTTTTTTTGAAGTTAAAGAGTATTATAGAGGCGATTCCATGAACCCATTACCAGTTGAAGGGCAGGTGTAGCACAATCAATAGTTCAATGGTGTTACCACATCAAGGAAAGTGATTCAGAGATCCAGGAAAACATTTTTCTGTTTGCGGTGACTGTCACTAAATACAAGAATTTCAAACTCACTCATGATTGATTTTTTTCTCCTGAAATGTGTTTCAGCCTCAGGCTTCTACTTCAGTTCATTTCTGATATTTTTGACTGTAACATATGAAGGATTTCTTTATTGTGTGACTGAATTTTTTTAAATACCAGCAGTCTCTGGCCAACATGTATCCCCGTTGAATGAAGCAGCAGCGTTAATACTAAATCCTCAAAGATGGATCAAAGCTCTTCTTCCTCCTCATCCCGATCCCTCCCTCTCTACTGGTAGCCTCATGCTGAATTCCCTCATATAATAATGCTGCTGTAATTCGACTTGCTTGTCTGTAGCATTTCTGTTTGCTTAGGTTTAGTTTAAAGCCTGGATTCATTACATTTGGTGTCAGTGTTCCTCAGCACCAGGAAAATCACACAGCAGTTAATAAGACACCAAAACACAGGAAGGAGCGCGGTGAGCGTTATTAGTGCTACTTGTGTTGAATTTAAGGGAAATTGTATTGAATGTACTTAAACTTAATCAGTCTTGACTAAAATGCCAACTGCCAACAAGTTTTAAAAGAACTTTGAAAACTTTTTTATTCTTGTTGACTTAAGCTCAATGGAAGTCCCTAAAATCTCCTTTAGGTTTTGCTGAGGTACTTTGCCTATTTGACCAAATCCAACTGTGTACAATTGCTCTCATTTCAATTCCACCAAGTATTGTGTGATTCTGAAGTGTGTTTATGAGCGAGTCTAGAGGACACAAAGGAAGCTACCAGACCATGAAGACTAAATATAACATTTAAATGCTGGCTTTTACTTGTAAAGGTTTTTTTACACTTGCATTTTGGTTCTCTGAAGGGTGTAATGACTTCCCCGTGCACTTTGAATATGCATGCAGGAAGTTTGGGAGTGCGACAGAACTGGAGCAGTCCTGTGAGATGGGGAAATGTCTGACGACTTGTTTAGAAATCTCCTAAATGGCTCCCAGAGCAAATCTCTGGCCTTGTTTAATGGCCATTGATGTTATTATTGTGGATGACTATTAGATCTCACTGTGCCACTTGAGAGGAATTAGGGAGGAGCAATTTACCAACAAGCAGTATCACCATGGCAACTCATCTTAAACACAGACCCCCTGTCAACCTTTGCTGTAATAAAACAAGTGTTACATTTTCTACCTACTTGTGAGGTAAAAACTGTGATCCTTTTCTAGTGCAGAGCATAGTGTGGAGATTTGAATTCACCACTATGTTGTAACGAACATCGACGTTATTTCCAAATTATATGGTCCAGATCAAGAAATGGATTATGTTTGTGTGACAATTGACTCTTTTCCCTACCAGCTCACACCCTCTTTCAAACAGATTCCCCCTCAGGAGGTCATAAATTCCTGCCTTGGTGTCGAAGAACCCCCTTTCATCTTTCTGTGACAGTAAAGATAATGCGGATGCTAATTTACAGCTTGGTGATACTTGTTCAAATAACAAATTTTCAGGATGTGATCAAAAGGAGTTCGATCACCCCCAGACGGAATGGAGCCAGGAGCCCCCCTCACACTCTGCAGAAGACCCTCACCCCACCTTTTCTCACCCAGTGGGGAAAACTGAGGAATTCCTTTGTCTCTCCTTTCCTTAAGAAAAATGTCTCTGATAACTTCTATTCACCCTCACAGGATCTAGATGAAATAAACTTCAGTGTGATCCAAATTGATATAAAGAAAGGTTAATATCCACAGGTTTACTTTTAAAATGTGTTTACAAGATAAAGTTTGATTTTTCCCTGTTTTGATTTACTTAGGTAAAAGTTCTTTGGTTAATTTTCCTTGAAGACTGTGTAGGGTTATATTGGTATAAAGTTGTATATATTTAATATTATTATTATTATAATTATTCTTAATAATTAATAATAATAGTCAAAACCTCGTAATTAGGGCACCACCCAGCGTTTTCTTTGGAAGGTAAGCTGAGACAACCTTGAATATTATCCTATTTGTATTTTATTGTTATTTATCATTTATCAGTCTGAATCTGAAAGAAGTAAGCTCGTTACCCATTTTCGATATGAAAAACACAAAAATTACTGGAAGCCCATTTATGATTATATACGGATAAATTTATTTACAGAAACCTCAAAATGAACATGTTATAACAGCAACAGAGCAAAGTTAGGAATTTGACTTTGTAACCAGTTCAATTTATTAACAAGATGAATTATTGAGGTTAAATAAATATTAATGACTAATGTTTCAGAGTGAGAAATGGTTTACTAATGAAATTAAGTTAATTTATTGGCCTATGAAGGGAAGTTGAAGATTAAAGGATTTTCAGGAGGATGGATGGATGAAGAGAGTTAGGTTTAGCTTGCTTTATCAGATTGCATCACTCTTAATAGCCACAAATGCGTTCATCACAGACCTTTTCCGAGGGCTCCTGTATGGATACACAAGTGTCGCAGTGGTTCGTTCCTTCCAACTCCTCCGTGGTTCTCTACCAGGTCGGAGTTGACTTGGTCACTGGATCAGGAGGTGTTCCTAGGTCACCACTCAGGTCTGGCAGGCAGCTGGAGAGGATGCAGGTTCCGGATTTGGGCAAGCATGGCTCGCTCTCTCTCATGGCAGGAGGATGTCTTCATGTTCAGTAGTTTAGCTTCAGAATAACGCCGTCTAACTTTTGGTTTCTAACGACGGATAAAAGAAAAATAAACTTTAAAACGTCTAAACTTGGTTGAGAAGAATGTAACGTGAAAATAAAAGAAAAGCTTAACGCCAAAAGTTTCTAAGACTACAGGTTTGGAGTCTGTTCTTCCGGGGAGGCCTCATGTCGCAGCTCTGCATCCTGGCTCCCTGGTGGGGGGAGCAGGGCCAGCATGCAGGCGAGCTAGCGAGGTCATCAGGTCATCTAAGCAGAGAGCCGGAGAGGCGGAGGCCAGAGCAAGCAAGAGAGCTGAAGAAGCTAAGAAGAGGAGGCCAAGAGCAGCAGCCAAGAGAGCTAGCAGTTAGCGCCTTCTGGTTTTAAAGGGGCAGGGGTGGAGTCGGGTTCAGCCAATGGTGTGGTTGACTCCACCTTCATCTGCATAAAGGGGAAGTACTTAGGAATGGCTTAAAGGGGATTAATTTTTGATGAGAGGAATAAAGTTTCTAATCAATAAAATAAACCTTTACCACTTTTCTCTCTGAGACGTGATAAGTTATTCAGAATCACCTTTTAGACTGCGTGCATCATGTTTATTCTAAGCATAGAAACACATTAAATCCCACATCAGATTAATCAGAGAAATCAGTTACTCTTAGCTTAAGAGTACATTAGACGAATAACATTTCTAGTTTCTTGACTAGATTAGATTTAAAAGAGAAAAACCACCCCTAGATATTTTGGATCATATTGATAAACAATATGAACAGTCTTCAAGGAAAATTAATCAAAGAACTTTTACCTAAGTAAATCAAACAGGGAAAAATCAAACTTTATCTTGTAAACACATTTTAAAAGTAAACCTGTGGATATTAACCTTTCTTTATATCAATTTGGATCACACTGAAGTATTATTTCATCTGAAGCCTGTGAGGGTGAAGAGAAGTTAGATTTGATTCCTTGAAAAGACATTTAAATTCTTAAGAACAGGAGAGACAAAGGAATTCCTGGCTTTCCCCACTGGGTGAGAAAAGGTGGGGTGAGGGTCTTCTGGCTCCATCTCGTCTGTGGGTTATCAAAACTCCTTTGATCACCATCCTGAAAGTTTGTTATTTGAATAAGTATCACCAAGCTGTAAATTAGCATCAGCATTATCTTTACTGTCAACAGAAAGAGGGGTCCTTCCTCAGGACAGGCATTTACGACTGCCTGTAGCTGTCGATCCTTCCAGGGTGTGAGGTTGTTTATGAAAAAGGTTAAATGTCACACAAATAATAATCCATTTCTTGATCCAAAATATAAACTTAGAAATGACGTATATGTCTGCTACAACTGTTCATATTGTTTATCAATATGATCCAAAATATCTAGGGGTGTTTTTCTCTTTTAAATCTAATCTAGTCAAGAAACTAGAAATGTTATTCGTCTGTACTCTTAAGCTAAGAGTAACTGATTTCTCTGATTAATCTGATGTTGGAGTTAATGTGTTTCTATGCTTAGAATAAACATGATGCACGCAGTCTAAAAGGTGATTCTGAATAACTCTTCATGTTTCAGAGAGAAAAGTGGTAAAGGTTTATTTTATTGATTAGAAACTTTATTCCTCTCATCAAAAATTAATCCCCTTTAAGCCACTCCTAAGTACTTCCCCTTTATGCAGATGAAGGTGGAGTCAACCACACCATTGGCTGAACCAGACTCCACCTCTACCCCTTTAAAACCAGAAGGCGCTAACTGCTAGCACCTCTTGCTTCTCCTCTTAGCTTTTTCTTAGCTCTTCTTCTACTCCGCCTCTCCGGCTCTCTGCTTAGATGACCTGATGACCTCACCATTTTGCCTGCATGCTGGCCCTGCTTCCCCCCACCAGGGAGCCAGGATGCAGAGCTGCGACATGAGGCCTCCCCGGAAGAACAGACTCCAAACCTGTAGTCTTAGAAACTTTCGGCGTTAAGCTTTTCTTTTATTTTCACGTTACATTCTTCTCAACCAAGTTTAGACGTTTTAAAGTTTATTTTTCTTTCATCCGTCGTTAGAAACCAAAAGTTAGACGGCGTTAATCTGAAGCTAAACTACTGAACATGAAGACATCCTCCTGCCATGAGAGAGAGAGCGAGCCATGCTTGCCCAAATCCTGGAGATCTGCATCCCTCAGCTTCTGATACCCTTCCACACTTGAGTCACCCATCGAGCGTTCATGTTTTGACTGCCTTCTCTTCAAGCTGGAACAGAACCACTGTGACTGCTGGAGGAAACAAAGCCGTCGGTCCAAGCCTCAACGTATCTCGGGGATTCAAGTTCAGTGGTTCGGTGAGACAATCAACCTATGTGGTTATTGCAATGTGATGCAATTTGGGTAAAGCAAGCTAAACCTAACTCTCTTCATCCATCCATCCTCCTGAAAATCCTTTAATCTTCAACTTCCCTTCATAGGCCAATAAATTAGCTTAATTTCATTAGTAAACCATTTCTCACTCTGAAACATTAGTCATTAATATTTATTTAACCTCAATAATTCATCTTGTTAATAAATTGAACTGGTTACAAAGTCAAATTCCTAACTTTGCTGTGTTGCTGTTATAACATGTTCATTTTGAGGTTTCTGTAAATAAATTTATCCGTATATGTATATAATCATAAATGGGCTTCCAGTAATTTTTGTGTTTTTCATATCGAAAATGGGTAAAGAGCTTACTTCTTTCAGATTCAGACTGATAAATGATAAATAACAATAAAATACAAATAGGATAATATTCAAGGTTGTCTCAGCTTACCTTCCAAAGAAAACGCTGGGTGGTGCCCTAATTACGAGGTTTTGACTATTATTAATAATTATTAAGAATAATTATAATAATAATATTCAATATATACAACTTTACCCCAATATAACCCTACAATGTACAACAATGACCTAAATCATGTAATAATATGTCCTTGTGCAATTAGTGGCTAAATAGTACTAAATGTAGCGTTCTTACTCATTGTCTTTACAGGTTAAAAACAGTTGACTTGCTGTGTCATCATTTATTTCCTGCAGTATAATCAATAAGTTCCCACAGATAAACGTGATTTTATTTCTGTGGAATTTAATTTTGATAGTTTTCAAGAATAAATACATGCTTTTGCAGGTACAGGTGTTATAATACATTAGGTTAAGGCTAGTAAAAATTACACTTGGAATATAAAATACACTTAGATGTTGTCTCAAACCAGCTCGTCAACGTTGCTCTACAAACTTTAGTCTAGTCACGCTCCACTGGAAGCCCACTGGTTGGTCTGGTCAGTCTCGTACCGAGCCAATCACAATGCTCTCTTGGTTTGATGGGCGGTATTAGCCAATGACAGCAGAGCTTCAACTTTTAAATTAAACAACATGGCGGCAGCTCAGGAGCTGCGTTTGTTTAAAATGGCTTTGTCATCAACTTTGGATGATTTCGACTTGGGCTGAACAGTGATTTGTATTTATGACAGAAACCCACAGAAGTGACAATTAGAAGTTTATCAATCACAGTTCTTCATGTAGGAGGTAGCCATGGTTGGGGCAGATCAGGCCTTTCCAAGTTTCCAAGTCAACAGGGGAGGAACAGAAAAACGAAACTAATAGAACCAAAAGGGGGACGAACGTGACAAATCTTTGGGACATGTCCTAATTGATATTTTCACAACCTCCAAGGATAAAAAAAATGCACCACTTGCACATGAGATTTTTATTCTACCTCATCTTATCCTTAAAATACCTGTATGTATACATTAGCCTCTTGTCGACCTGTGCTGGGTGGTGCCTCTCGTTAGGTGAGATAGACCTCACACCTAGATTTGGGTATTTATTTCTCTTTAACATTTTCATTTTTTTAACATGATTCATGCTTTTAAAAATAAATAGAATTTTTATGATTATATTGTTTTATGTAAAGCAGGGTTCTTCAACTAAATATGCCAAAGGTCCAGATCAGCATTCGCGACCTGGTCCTCGGTCCAGGGGCAGCGCCACCTTAACCTGCTTACACACACACACACACACACACACACACACACACATACACACACACACACACACACACATATATATATATATATATATATATATATATATATATATATATATATATATATATATATATATATATGTATGTGTGTATTTTTATAAATAAATAATTATTTGGAGATAGATGGATAGATAGATAATTATTTTTATAAATATTCAGACATAGAGATAATTATTTTTATTTATATTTAAATACTTAAACATATATTCTCTGAGCACAAGATCCCCATTAATTAGTTTGTGGTTGAATTAACTTTTTGAGAAAAATGGTTTGTTTGTTTTTCTTCTGCTGTTCAGATGCAGAAAAGTCGACATTATTTTGACACTCTGGTCCAGTTTTTGACCAGAATGAACTGATTACTGACAATGGCCTGGTGGAGCATTGCTCGTCTACCTGCTCTGAGCTTCTTCTCCTCTCCTCCTTTCTTCACCTCTCTGTTGCATCCTCTCCAGCTCTGCCCGGTGCAGGAGTGCGCGAGCTCTTTCCTATTCCTTTAACCAATTTGAAGAATTCTGCAGCGGGTGAGGGTGTTGTGTGCGACGTCACAGGCGCTCCCAGATCAGCTAAATACATCCCTCCAGCTAAATTTTCCGTTATTGTGTGTCTGTGCGTGCGCGCTGACCGAGAGCGTCTGCAGCTGTAATGACAGGCTGAGAGACATCCGGTTCTCGCTCTGCGACCGCTGTGGCCTCATTTATAAAACTTATAAAATAAATATATATGTTTATAATTTGTTATATCCATCCATCCATTTTCTGTAGCCGCTTATTCCTCCACAGAGGGTCGCGGGGCAGCTGGTGCCTATCTCCAGCGGTCAAGGGGCGAGAGGCGGGGGACACCCTGGACAGGTCGCCAGTCCATCGCAGGGCCACACAGAGACGAACGAGACAAACAACCACACACCCACTCACACCTAAGGACAATTTACCAGCCCAATTAGCCTGACAGTCATGTCTTTGGACTGTGGGAGGAAACCGGAGCACCCGGAGGAAACCCACGCATGCACGGGGAGAACATGCAAACTCCACGCAGAGAGGCCGCAGAGCCGGGACGCGAACCCACGACCTCCTTGCTGCGAGGCAACAGTGCTAACCAGCTGCGCCACCATGCAGCCTAATTTGTTATATTTTATATAAAATTTATTTTTAAAAAACGGGTTGGAAAGGGAGTCACTTTCTCTGCAAACTTTAGGATTTATAAAAGAAAACGGAGAAATGATGTACTCTGCAAACTTTGCATAAGTACGTTTTAGAGAAGGTTAAAAAAACTTTTATTTTGGAGACGTCAGACTAAATAAAAGGCTTTCAGTCATTATAACGTGTTTTTAATTAGGTGGGTCGGGGCGGGTTCTAAAAATAGACGCAGCGATGCGGGGCGGTTTGAGGTGGGTCAGAAGTTTTCAAATGTGCGGGACTCGCGGGTTGATAAAAACCCTGACCCGCGCCGCGCATCACTAGTGTGCGTGGCGTGCCTTTCTGCAGCAGTAGATCTCTTTCTGAAGCTGCGGGAGGGGCTGCCCGACCGTGGTGTAGGGGTAGCTTAGCAAACAAAGGAGTTGCCGCGGTGCGCCACTCGCTTGGCGCTCGGCTTCGCCTCCAGGACTCTGGTCCGGGACTGAGTTCCGAACCATGTACGCAGGGGGAGGGCGAGTTCCGCGGGTTCCGAGTGAGCGATGAACCTGCTCATTAGCGCTCGCGTGTCTCCTCAGACACACCTGCTCCTTATGGACCAGGGACTGGGTCTGGATTTGCTGGGTCCAGACAGAGCCGGCTCTGGGTCCGGTTCCGGACCGCGGTCCGCCAGTTAGTGACCCCTGATGTAAAGGATGTGAATGATCTATTCTCTATGTATAATTAATCCAAATTACATGTGTGTGATTCCCTTCAGGTGTGTGAATCAATCTTCATTCAACCTCTGTTTAACAGAAGGATCCAGGTGACTTCGTCCCAGTCGTGTGTTACTGAGACATTATTTTCTGAAGCAGACGCCTGTAGCATTTGCAAAAGAAAAAAGTCCTTTTATGTTTAGAACTCTGGCATTTATACAATAAGCTGCTGCAGGTGTTTTTGCTTATTTCATCCTTTAGATAAAAGGCTGAACAACCAAACCCACAGGAACTTGTTCAGATCCAGTCTTTGGTCTTACTAATAAACTTTGTGATTTATTTCTGATATTGATCCACAACCAAAAATAATCTCAAGGTGCAAAGTAAAATCATACATGATACCATAAATGCAATATAAACATAAAGAATAGGTAGCAGCCCTGTAAACATGTTTTTAAGAAAAACAATAGCATATGGTCTTTTTTGTCAGTGAGGACCTTTAACCATCAGTCTACATTGTAAATATACTGTAAGCTCAGTGTCTTTGTTTTCATGAAATCAAACTTCCTGATGCACCAGCTGTTGACATGTTAAACAACCACTTCTACTGCATAGTTGTGGTAAAAATAATTTCCAGTTCTTAAAGCACGAGTCTGAGTAAGTGAGGTTATGGTGGCATCATTCTTTTATATAAAACTCTGTATTTTTAGTACTGCTGCTCTGAGATATTTTCTGCTACTGTATCATTGGCTATTTAAGCCTGTTGCAGAATTGTAGATCTTTTTTTTTTTCCACTTTATGAAACCAAATATTCCACTAATTGTAGGTTAGTTGAAAGAAGAAATGTGGAAAATTCCCCAGTTTTTCCTGTTGTCTTCAGGCAGCTTTGGTCTCAGTAGAAATACAAATTCTTGTATTTATGTGATTCAGTCTTTTCATTTCAGGAGGAAGAAAGGGACACCGATGATCTGAGGCTGTGAGCTAAAATAAAAGGAGCATCTGATCCGAGACACCAAGACCAGTTGGTTTTGTTTTATTTGTTTTTATTTTAGACCAGATCCACCCAAAGCGTTCAACCAGAGCAGGCCCAAAGTTGTAAAGCCCTAAGCAGAATGATATGTGAGGGTCTATTTTCAGCCCAACCCACCACAATACAACTGATATGTCCCTTATATGGTTCATGCACAGTTGTTAGTACACTGTGTGTTCATCTATTAGTGAAAAAGTTTTTAAAATGCATTAAAATGTTGACAAAATATTGTAGTTTTTAAAGGACTTCCTCAGTGTCTGTCAAAGCGCAGAAATTCAGATTGATAAAACAAATAATTGTACAGGATACTTGTTGAGTTTCTTGTTTCTTTTTCAGTCAATATTTCAGTTTTTATGTTTCCCATGGTTAACTGCTTGATTTGAATGCTTCATGTGGCCTAAAACTCATGAATTGACATGTGTTGAGTTATCTGATGTACTAATAATTTACAGGGAAAATGTGTCACAACGTCACCCAGGGCACTTCAAAGACTGGTGAACTTGTCCAGATAGACCCTTTTAATAAATTCCATAAAGCTTGTTGAAGTATTTGCTTTAAAAGGATTATTTAGCTGCAACTAAGTGTGTTTCTGTGTAAATGTTAAACCATATTGACCCAAATATAGGACAAGGTTTGTTTTTCGTTGAAAATAATGTAAACGTGTGGTATCGTCTTATAATCGGGGTCTAACCAGTGACACATGCTGATAGTAGTTTCAGGTCATTACACAACCGCAACAGCAGAGGGCACCAGCGTTTCATAAAGCTGGCACTGTCTGACACAGACTGGATTAAAAGTGGGGCAAGTTAACAGACAACTGAGCAGTGTTGGGACTAACGCGTTATTAAGTAACGCGTTACAGTAACTACGTTATTATTGTGGTAACGAGCACAGTAACGCGTTAGTCTGCCAAAATCAGGAACGCATTCCTCGTTACTGGGATTTATTTAGGCTCATTAATCGTTACTTTGTGTCAGGCGGGCCCGACGCCTGCGGGAAGAAATGGAGGAGGCATGTGACTTATAATGGGGGCAGCCGGTCGTGAGTCACACCCCGCTCACCTGTGAGCGCTCCTACGTGAAACGCAGCGGGAGCAGAGGAGTACACCACTGCGACTCTCCTGCTGGCGATGTCTGTTGGACCTAACAATGGTTCGATCTGTCCAGCTGGAACTCCAGAGGCTGAGAACACTCCTGTTGAGGAGACCGAGGCGGCCGTGGCCTACAGCTCTGATGTTTCTGCTCTGGTGGATCAGCTTCACGCCCGCTCTCCCCTGACCTCTGTGCCAGCTCCGATCCTAAGACCCGAGATCCAGAGACATGGGAACCAGGTCTTCATCTCAGCAGATCTGGTTCATCTGCTCCATCCTGGTCTGAGGTGGCTCAGGTCAAAAATCGAACCTCCCGCGGTTCCTGGAGTCACTTCCGCCTCATTTGGAGCTTTCCAATCGCGTCTCATCTTTATCAAACAAAGTTTCAAACTTTCCATCTGACAAGACAGCAGACCCGCCTGCAGCTGGTCGCGCTGCGCTGTCTTCACCCCCTGGTGCGGCGTCTCATCCACCAGGCTGAGGCTGCGTCATCCGAACACACCAGGTGGATTGTTAAAGTTGGAGTTTTAGCAGCTTATCCTGTATGTCATTGTACATTTTTGGACTGTGAGAAGGTGAAACCACTGGATTTAACAAAAACAGAGATGAAAGAGTTAGAGTTCGTCGGTTTTTTGGACGTAGGTGTGCTGTCCATGGTTCTGAAAAACAGTGTTGACAGTCTCTGTTCTGAAATCAGCCTGTGGTCGAACTTGAGTGAAAGATCTCCTTCTAATGAGACTGAACTCACCAGTCATGATAAAACAGCAGCTCTACTGAATAAAGGTAGGACGGATCAAAATTAAATATATAAGTTGATTTAAGGACTCTCCTGTTTTTTTGATTGAACGTTTTCGCTAACAAAACTTTAGTTTGATGCAAGTTTAAATGAGTTAAGAGTGATAACTGTTGAAGTACTGGTCCACTTAGTTCTGGGCGGTCAGAAAAACAGAATAAAAAGTGTAACTAATGTATTGATCTCCTCTAAAAGATCTGGCCTGGACACCAGTGATTTACATCACTGAATGAAGTCCACAGTCATCAGCTGATAAATAATAAATCACAGTAAATTTAGGTTGGTAATTTATAATATATAATTTATTTATTTATAACAAAGTTACTTTCCCTAGTAACTAGTTACTTTGAAAGTAACGAGTAACTTAAGTAACTGAGTTACTTTTGAAAGAAGTAACTAGTAATGTAACTAAGTTACTAATTTAAAGTAACTTACCCAACACTGCAACTGAGGCAGAGTTACCTCACTCATTTTAAGAGGTCAGTGCAGAGGCGTCAATCGAGAAATACAAAGTTATGGAGTGAAATGTCCAAAGATGGGACTGTGGGAGGAGACGGAGCGCAGCATGGACCTCAGCATGGACCTCAACATGGACCTCAGCATGGACCTCAGCATGGACTGCAGCATGGGCCGCAGCATGGACTGCAGCATGGACTGCAGCATGGACCTCAGCATAGACCGCAGCATGGACTGCAGCATGGACCGCAGCATGGACCGTAGCATAGACCGTAGCATGGACCTCAGCATGGACCGCAGCATGGACCTCAGCATGGACCGTAGCATAGACCGTAGCATGGACCTCAGCATGGACTGCAGCATGGACCTCAGCATGGACCTCAGCATGGACCGCAGCATGGACCTCAGCATGGACCTCAGCATGGACCTGCAGCATGGACCTCAGCATGGACCTCAGCATGGACCTCAGCATGGACCTCAGCATGGACTGCAGCATGGACTGCAGCATGGACCTCAGCATGGACTGCAGCATGGACCTCAGCATGGACCTCAGCATGGACCTCAGCATGGACCGCAGCATGGACCTCAGCATGGACCGTAGCATAGACCGTAGCATGGACCTCAGCATGGACCGCAGCATGGACCGCAGCATGGACCGCAGCATGGACCTCAGCATGGACCGCAGCATGGACCTCAGCATGGACCTCAGCATGGACCTCAGCATGGACTGCAGCATGGACCTCAGCATGGACCTCAGCATGGACCTCAGCATGGACTGCAGCATGGACCTCAGCATGGACCGCAGCATGCAGTGACTGATCACACAGGATCAGAGGACGTCTGTGAGTAAAAGCTTCATGCCGTCTGTTGATGTGTCATGTCATGAGCAAAGTTCTGACAGTTTGAAGAACACTGTTATTTCTTTGCTCAGTTTTTCTTCAGTATCTCTAGTGTCGTTCCTGACAGAACCCCACACACGCTAGAATATGCACTTCAGATCTTTGTGATTGCATTAATAGGCAAATATTGAAGCAGTCTGTAATTACGGTATTATTGAACTGACTTTCTTAACATTTCAAGAAATTGTTTCTTTAAAAATGTCAGTCTTTTTTTAGATTAGTTTTGAAAAGGGGGTTTGTGATATATTCGGGGTCGTCCTGTTTTCGGGTCAATATGGTAGTTACTTATCGCTTGTAAATAGATTTTGTGAATGGCCTCTTTATGTCCTACAAAACAAATGAGCTAAACAACAAATAGACAAAACCAAAGTGTAACGCCACCACCTCCAATCTTGGACATTGTTACCTAAGTTCATGCATTATTTTTATATAAACTATTTTATTCCGATAAATTTCATCTGACATGGGTATTCTGGCTGAAAATTTAACAAACCCCTGTTGGCCTTGAGCCCTGGATACACTGGAAGTGTTCCATCATGCTGTAATAAATAACCATGCAAAAACCTTACAAATGTTCTCATGTGACTACACTGCTAATGCAGCTGCATTGGCTCCCGGTGTATTTTCAAGTGCACTTTAAGATCCTGGTTCTGACTTAGAGAGTCCTGCATAAACAGACGCCAGTTTACCTCAGTGGGCATTACACCACCATCAGGTCCCTCAGGTCCTCTGACCAAGGTCTGTTTCTAGTCCCAAATCAAGACTAAAAACAAAAGGAGTGTTTTGTTTTGTGGCTTCTGGACTCTGGAGCTCTATTCCTTTCAAGCAGATCAATGGACTGGGTAGCTTATTTTAAAAGTCAGGCTCATCTTTTTAAATCTGCTTATGTTACTGGGCTGGCAGTAGCTCAGAAAGTAGAGCGTTCGTCTTGCAACCAGAGGGTTGTCGGTTTGTTCGATCCCAGCTCCAGTTGGGTCACTTTGTAATTGTGTCCTTGGGTAAAACACTTGCCTGCTGATGGTGGTCAAAGAGTCTGGTGGTGCCTGGTGTATGGCAGCTCTGCCTCCGTGGCTACAATGTAGCTTACTGCCATCAGCGTGTGAATGACTGTGATTGTAGTCCATGACAAATGTGGGACATTTACCGTTTAATTGTCTTGTGTTTTTAATGTGCTGTGCTTTTAATGTTATCTTGTGAAGTGCTTTGTGGTTTTTATCTTGAAAGGCACTATATAAATAAAGTTTTATTTACTTACAATATGAAACTGACTGGGGTGTAAAGCATTTTGTGAACCACTAGAAAATTTCAGAGGTTGAAGCTGTTTTAAGGTGGGAACAACGTACTTTGTTCTTGGCTGTGCTCTGACTAGCAGTTTCCTCATCCTGTCAAACAAGAACTCAGTTTCTCTGAACAGAGGCTGTTCAGAAGGTTACCTGCAACAGGAAAGACAGCAATCTTTCATAAATATTACACAGAAACAAACACACTTCAAAATGGTTGAAAACTCCCTTGGAGCTGGTGTTTTAAAATTGAATGTTTCCTCCGTTTGTCCTTGTCTGGTTTAAGAGTCAGGGTCATCTGAATGTTTCCCACCCAGGGGTCAATTGGGCAGCAGGTCTCTGAGGCCTTTCCCACTGTCTGACCAGGAAAAAATTGAACGTCCTGTTCAGCAGAAACAAAAAAAAAAGGGTCATTTTTGCTGTTGATTCAGTTTGGGAAAAGGAGTGTGTGAGCTGAAGCGAGTGTTATTTATCATTGTTAAGGTAACATTCAGTATTGAGCTATGTTAATTAGAGCTCTGTAGCAAAAACCAATGAGTGTGGGAAGCAGCGCTTCCACAAATAGTTTCTACCTATGGATCAATTGATCCGCAGTCAGCTGTGCTCAAGCTGTCTTAGTAAAGCATCGTTGGAGGGGATAAATGCTTAATAAGGTAACAGCTTGGTCACTTATGCGAGTTGAGGTAAAAATGACATCATCTTTAGATTTTGAGTGTGCTCTCAAAGTAACTAAATCAAAATGTTCAAGTAAAAATATAAAAACGACTACAGGTCAACACAACATGGATCTCTTATGTTAGATCTCAAAGAGCAAACTGTGAATCCATCTGCTCTTCTACTCATGGGGCTTTTTCTGAGCAGGTAAATACTTTACACAGAGAGAGAGAGAGAGAGAGAGAGAGAGAGAGAGAGAGAGAGAGAGAGAGAGAGAATTGATGTGATGAGGTGACTGAAGGATTTTTTAAACTCCGTTTCAGAGGCGCAATGCTTTCTGTTTTTGGTACAGGTGTTAAAGGGTGACAGACGATGAGGCTAGAAAAAGACACAAGGAGGTAACACATAGAGGTGACATCAGTCCACTGGAGGCTTCATCCATAATAATCTGGAAAACTCTGAAATCTAAACATCCATGATTTTGGTAAGATACAACTGAAAGGCAGGTAAATGTTTAAGAGTACTTTTAAAAGGAAAAAGTAACTGGAATAAAAAGCAGACAAAATCAAGGGCACAGATGATAAATGGTTCATGGGTCAGAGATTCATTCTTTTCCAAGGGCCACACATTTACATGAAAGATGGTCCCAGTGTTTCACCCACTTCAATCATACGCACAAAAAATAATCAATTACACAAAGATTTGCTCCTTTTCTGATATATGAAAGCATCTAGTAAGCCTTTGTTGGTAATCTTTTGAAGCTTTACTCGTCTCTATTTTGCCTTCTGCCTGCAGCATGTAGGAAGACATTTCCAGGTTTTCTTTGCTTTCTGAATCACTGATGACAAGTTTATGAGTAAATATTTATACAGTGCTCTTAAATACATAAATCACAAGTTAGGCAGAAATACACAGAGTTGATTAATAGAAATATAAGAAGGAAAAAAGAGTAGGTAACTGATGGACAGGAGTTCATGTAAAAGCTAATCTTAAAAGGTGTTTTGAGCTGCTTTTTAAAAGAGACCACAAAGTCCTCAGGTTCAGGGCATGCATGGACTGGCCATCTGGCCTGCTGGGCCGCTGGTGATTTTGAGCCGGTCCGGACCGTAACGGGCTGTCAGGGCGCAGCCTGTGATCTAAGTGGTTAGTTTCAATTTGCACCTCCCGTTGCGGAGCGCTGGTACGGAGCGCTGGTACGGAGCGCTGGTACGGAGCGCTTCTAAATGCCAGGTGACACGCGCCTCAAGCAAACCCATTCCCACCAACCGAGCGCCAGGCAGCTATGACCAACAATGCCAGGGCCGTTTTTCAGTCCCAGTCCAGCCCTAGTTCAAGTGGAGAGAATCCCAGAGTCTGGGGGCCACAGCAGTAAATGCTCTGTCTCCTTTAGTTTTCAGCCTGCTGTGCCACACAACCAGTAGGCTCTGACCACTGGACCTCAGGAACCTGCTAGGGCTCTAAAACCAGAACCAAGACCTTGATGTGAACTCTGGAATGTACAGGTAGCCAGTGAGGCTAAAATAGTAGTGGGGTGATGTGGGTGTTTTTGAAGGACTTAGTCAGAGTCAAATCAATGAAGGGACATTTGCAATAGTATATTTAGATGTCAGTGTTTCAAAAAAATACCTCAAATTCAGTCATCTCTCTTTCTTTGATGTAGAATTTATTCTCGGTCTCGTTCTGCATGCATGATCTGACCTTACTACCCTTCTAATCCTAACCCTGAAAAACAAGCAAACAAAAAACAGCATGGGTAAAGCTTTTACATGCCTTCTACTTCAATTCTTTTACTGGTTTACACTTTAAATTTATTTCAACATTCCTTTATTTCAGTTCAAGGTCATTGAGGGTTAGGGCCAGACAGAGATGGTCCATGGGCTCTGTTCCAGGTCTTGTTTTGCCCATGTGTGGTCTGAACACTTGTTGGTGCTGAGAACCCAATAAAAAGAAACATGATGCCTAGGATGAGTTTTCCCAGAAAAAGTGCCCTAATAACTGGTGTTAGCATGTGGAATGAGACAGGCTGTGGGTGGCCAAGCAATCTCTCTGCCAAAGAAAAAGACGTGGTGCTACGACTGAAATGATGAGTACTTTCTTGGTACTGGAGATATCGGCGCTGATAAGCACTGTTTGTGTGGACTGTTGAGGAATTAGGGATACAGGCTGCAAGGAAGCTGGTAAAAACAGCAAGAAAATCACCTTAGCAGGGCGAGCTGCAGCAAAAGAGATGACTCAGAACATAAAGCTCAAGAGAGATCCTGCAGAAGAGATACAGTTTTCACAAACACAAACAGCTGGAGAAGAAATGCAATCAAAGCTCAGCCATCTTCAGTGTGCATATGTCCTAAAACAGTAAGTGGAAACAGACAGCGGTGAGCAAACATAGATGTTGTAGAGACTGAGGAAGGAGATGTAATTAGCTTGTTGACATGACGGAGCTCAGGCTGATGGGCAGAACAGAACGAGAAACATGTGCTGAGAAGAAGAGTTGGTTAAAGTCAGGTTTAGATACTCAACTCATTCAGGCTCAATCTGCAACTCAGGTACCGGTAATACTGCCTGGAGGTGGATCTGAGCTTTGACTTCTTATAAAGAGCTGAATAAATCTAAAAGTTACATGTTCTTAAAGTAACATTTAAAATGTAATATTTCACACGTGGGATCCTCAGGGTTCTCCAGTTTCTTCCCATGAATCAAAAACAATCAAGTTATTGGTGACTGACTTGTCCCTGTAGGTGTGAGTGAATGTGTGAATGGCTAGCTTGTCTCTAATGTGTCCCTGTGATGGACAGTCAACCTGTCCACGGTGTCCCCTGCCTCTCGCCTCTGACTGCTGGAGGTAGGCATGAACTTCCTGTGACTCTTACTGGATGAAGCGATTGAGAAGATGGATGGATGGAATAATTCAGTAAAATCTTTTATGTGTCATTCTACATTAATGTAAACTGGGACGATTTGTCCTATTCAATAAATTTCTCAATAATATTGATTTTAACTGAAAAATAACTACAAAAACCAGTAAAAAAATACTGCTTTATTCATTTAAAAAGTGCGTACATTTCTTACAATAATATTTTACAGTTTTTTCCCACTTTAAATTAAATTATAACCCCTATTGCCCCAATAAATAAATTAACAAAACTCAATGTACTTCAATGGTGATGAAATTAAACGGTTAAGAATAAAAACATTTTAAAATCCTTTAAAATGTTACAAGAAAACTCCAGAAACATCAGGACTTTCTGTAAGTGATTTTACTTTTCAGTGTTGCATAAATGACAGATATGGCACATAAAATTTTTCCTATAAAATTTTCCTGCATGAAATGCTGCGGTGGGGAATACAATGCAACGTGAATACCTAAATTTTGTCACTTATAACAAATATCTTGTATTTTGTAAAATTGGATTCATTTGACAGTTTTTAGTCCTTCTCTTACTTTAGTCTATGTCCTCTTGATTCAGATATTCACCTGAGGATACAGCTTCTTCATGTGCCGCTCATCAAATGTATTCAAATGTGTTCAAAACAACTTTAAACTAAATGGAACTCAATTTGGATGAAGGGTAAATTGCTCTCTTTTTTACCAATATGTTGCTTTTGGTATTATTTTCCTCACGTCTATGTTTTTTAGTTGATGACAACTTCTGGGGGTGACAGCTGTGGCATATTTGAGTTACTAAAATCCATCCATCCATTTTCTGTAGCCGCTTATTCCTCCACAGAGGGTCGCGGGGCAGCTGGTGCCTATCTCCAGCGGTCAAGGGGCGAGAGGCGGGGGACACCCCGGACGGGTCGAGTTACTAAAATAGCACAATAAAAAAAGCAGCAACAACAACAGAAAAATCTGAGAATTAGTGTCAATGTCCATGTTCTAAACAAAACAACCATGTCTTTATTTCCATTGATTTCTGATGAAATTTTATGCAGATTACTAAAAGAGGAAGCCAATTCTTTGTCTCTGCAGAAATATTTGTCTAAAAAGGGATTTTTTTCTTTTCATTCATCCTTTACTCCTGGAACAGAAAAAAAGAGCATTTACCAAATTGAAGTGCAAACAAATGTGTCCATTCCTTATTGGATCAACATGGAGGCTTTGTCAGAGTTCTAATGGATCAGGACTACAACCTAATTAAACCCACCCACAGGTAAGTTTACACTGTAGGTAGGAGAATAGTTCATAATTTAGCAATTAGTAAAAAAACATAAACATACAAAATAAAAACAAAATCTGTACATTTCTCTATGAAACATAAAGTTCAGGGGAAGCCATAAATCATGATATACTGTATTGGATCAGCTATTGATAAATAGTTAAATTCAGACCTGATTTATGTAATAAAGGTTAGCGGGGTCACAAAATGGATTTACATCATTTTGACAAAACTCCTAACTCAAAAATATCTTAAACATTTTTACATGTAAACATTATTTTTAACCCTATACTCCACCATTCATTTCACATTATGCAGTTAATTCAGCAGAGATATTAAAGTGTTCCAGGCAGCAGTAGCCTACTACTACAGATAATTATAGAATTATGTTTAAAATTGTGATCCAAACAGATGATGTAAATGTTTTTAAGACAGTGTTTGCATGAACACTAAATATAGATGACAGTTATCCATGTTTACTGTCAGCTATGCACAGTCATGGTTACAGTGGAAACCATCTATAGATGTGTTCATTTTTCATAGAAAAAGTGAATTATCATTCTGATCAGCTGCTCTGTCTCTTGAATACTATATTATATATTAACAGACGTGACATTAAGGACAGTATAACAACTTCACATTTCAAAATTTAACCAATAATCACCCACACATGCACCAGTAACACACACACACACACACGCACGCACGCACGCACACACACACATACATGGTGGCTAATGCTGTGAACAGCTGATCAATCTGTCTTGAGTTTGTGTTTTGTTTTTTTCGGTAAATGAAGTTCTGTGTTATTCAGACAGGCGTGCTCTTTCACTGCTGCCCCCGTGTCTCCTCAGGCTCTGTTTCCATCCAGCGCCACCGAAGCACATCAATCATCTCGCATGGCCAGACACTTCAATGGACATGGAATATTGATATTGCTTTCAAGATGAGGAGCATGAACATGATCTCTGACACCCATCAGCCCTGCTTTTTTAGCTGCTCCTCATATAGCCACTGAAGTATTGGTGGATCTGCATGTAGTGCGTGTATTTAAAGCTAACTTATATGTGGTGTGAGGAAAGGCAAGAAGGGTAGTTTCAAGTTGGGGGCATTAGAGTGTAGATATGTATCTTTAGAACAAAAATTAACTTTCCAGAAAATTGCTGCTTACTTATACTTAATGTTGTTTACCTGATAAAGCCCCAGACAGACAAGGCAGTTTCCACTCAGGCGAGGTTAAGGTGTTGATGGGTAGTGTGTATGTGTGTGTGTGTGTGTGTGTGTGTGTGTGTGTGTGTGTTTGAATGCATACAAACGTGTGTCATCGTTCCACAATTAATCGGTGAATGGAAACTTCTCCCTGCAGACGTCTCCTCATTACCTGTTCTGAATGCTTGGAGCTCACCCACCGACTCCTCAACTGGAAAAAGAAGTATCTCTGTCACCATAAATAACATGGCTACCCCCCCCCCTCACACACACACACACACACCTCCTAAATCTCCACGCTGATCATGCACATGGATTTACTGCTTTAGCTATCATTTGAGACGACATTTAAATCAGCTCCCCATATGTTCAAGCAGAAAGAGGTTAGAGCACGGATCGGGATATATAAAAGCTCCCGCCTTTCATTTCTCAAACAACGTTTACTAACGGAACAATTAATTAATTAATTAATTAACGAACAATTAATTAAGCAAATAGAGAATATTAGATGTTAAAGATGAATGTGATGTTTGCTGTTTCTTTAAATGTGTCCTGGGCCGCAGGATTTCCTTTTTGTCCAACAGCCAAAATGGATCTTGGCCAAAAAAGTATGTGGTATCCTCTATCACCCTGAACAATGAAAAAAAAAAGAGGGAGTCTGGAAAGTTCAGACAAAATGCTGCAGGTGAAAGAGCAATAGTTTAAAAGGCAAAATGTGATATTTTTACTTAAAAAAAATAAAGTATAAATAAAGCTCCACTGGAGGATGAGGAGCAGAGTCTGCTCTTGCTTCTTTTAGCCAATGGAATCTCACGCTCTCAACATTCATTTGCAGCTATGTTTAAGAAGCCAGCGTTTTCTATTTACACTTGTTTGTTTCAGAAGTTTGGACACACAATATTCATTTTAAACAAATAGGAGTGTCCAAACTTTTGACAAAATGTTGCAGCAGCTGGTGTGTATTTCAATTCTTCGGCTTTGTGCTCCAACACAATCTCCTGCATCAAAGCTTTTCCCTCCAGGCCTTCTGGAACATATCCCATCTCCTGGATACACAGAGGGAGGGGAAAATAAAGATGACAACTTTTAACTGTTTAGATAAAATTGTCTGTTTTGTAAAACAACAGACATCAGCCATCTTTTCTTTTTTCTTTTATGGATAATTTATTTCTAAGCAATATGCACCTGATATGTCTGAACAGGAATATGTAGAATACTATATCATTTATTTTCAAAGTTTTAACTTTTATTAATCTGTTTGGAAAGTTTGATTCAATGTTAAGATTGTAATATCTAAAAATACAGCTGGAGCAAATAAATGTGATGTAGGAAGTAAAAACTGAACAGCTAAACAGGAAGTAAAAATGTGTACTCCCAGTGCTGTGGACCCACGTCTCATGTAGTCTGAGTTTCTGCCTCCAGAAGCCTCGAAGCTGAAAAGTGCAGGGAAATCTGTCATAGCAGGTGTATGAAAACTGATGCTAAAAAAAGTCACTGTGTTGAATGAAGTGTTCTCTACAGATGCACTCCTTAGAACAAACATAAATAACATAAAATTATCCCTTCAATAAAACATATTTTTCATCTTTTTTTTTTGCTGTCAGTGTTTTATCAGCATAAGCCAAATGCTACTCAGTGTCATTATATCTGAAGAAAAGATTACATAAATACATCCAGTGTCATGAAATCTCAGCAACTCAAACTAAACGATCCAGACTGTCCTTAAAGGCCAGAGGAAAAATGTTTCCATGAAATATTAAGTTCCAGCTGCTCAGTCTTTGAAGACTTTTTGTTTTTGTTATGTGTTATTGATCTGTGAAGTTTAATGTTATAAATTCTATATTTTAGATTTGAATTTTTAACTGCAAGCATGAGAGAAATGGGTGGGAAGTACAGACTGAGATTTCTGTTTTTGCTGTCTTTCTAACTTTCAAGCGAGTGTAGCTGCTGAACCAGAAACGGAGAATAAGGAAATGTCTCCTGCTGTTGGACAGTCATGACAGGTAGAGTGAGACTTTATCTTTCACTTGCTATAAAAGTCAGGAGGATGTTGAGGGAGAGAGAGATGAAGGGATGGAGACAGTAAAGACCTGCACAACTGTTGGTGGTCACAGCCCAGCGCACATGTCCTCCTGGCTGCCTTCGAGCTTGACCTGTGTATGAGCTCTGTCTATCGCTCGCTGCGCGAACGCCTCTGGACAAACACACACCCATGCAGTCACGAGTGCACACAAACAGAAATGCCTGTCCTGCAAATGTAGACAGCTGTGCAGGCTCAAGTCAACAAGATTTTAACTGAGCGCTTTCATGCACACGTGCACACACCAACACGCATATAAATTCATGCAAGGCTGCCACCTGGGAAGCGTATTTGACAGACACATCCGGCGGGTCACTTGTGGCACAGGTGTTTCCTGCAGCTGAAGCAGTAAAAATCCTCGCCTGTTCCCACATAATCTCCCCCTCTTTCTCCGACTTGTGCCCAGATTACCTGACAAACTGGTGTGTTTGTATTGACGGAGATTCCTTTTTGCCACATCAGTGCACAAACTCATCCACGTATTATGTTGCCAGTCTGCCTCTTTGTCACGAAGAAACACTCAATAGCGCCATTTACACACACACACACACACAAAGCGGGACATTGGAGAGGATGCATTGGATGCTGATATGGGTCAAGGCTGTGTCACAGGACGAAGGAGTTACAAAGATGCAGAATTTATTAGCATAACAATCCCCACACCAGTGTGAGTTTGTCAAATTCCAGAGAGCATAAATATGAAACAGAGCATTAGAAAATCAATATGCAGACAAGTGAGTGGTGGAAGGTCAACATTCTGTTCGTTTTATTTCCAACTTCAATAGAAGTGCTCTTGCTTAAAATGTATAACTTCTCTGGTCTTATATTTGCCAGGGGCTCATAAAATAGTCTAATATCTCGCATTATGCTAAAAGTGAAGAATAAATACCCCCATATTCTCAAGAGTGATTCTCGCCCTGTAGCGCTGTACATTATTGCTGATGTGTTACCCTTTGCAGCGGAAGACAGATTGGCCTGGCAAGACAGTGTCTCACCATATGATCAATATCTATCTCTGTCTCCCAGTTAAATGAAAAAAAGACAATCTTCCACTAATGTATCTGCTTTATTACTCATATTTATCACCAAGTGAGATGAGGAAGAAAAGGAGGGCGGGTGGCAGCAGCCTGGTGTGTTGAATATGAACGTAGTGAGTCACAGATAACAGCCTGTCAGCTACAAACAGGGCAACCGAGCCTCCTCTCGCCATATGTGGAAGCGTGGTTCTTGTATGAATATGGTAAAACAGACCAGATTCTCATCTCCTCTGCTCCATATCTGCCGTATCTGCATGCTTCGGGAGCTTCGTGCTCCCCTACAGCTTTTCTTGACTGCTGCTTTAATTTTTGATGAATCTGGAAATGGTGAGTGCGGCATATATTGAGGAAGTGGCCTTTTGCAGGGCGAAAGGCAGGTTGGAAGGAGGGCAGTGCCATATGTTGCAAAGTGGAGATAAAATTGACTTTGTCTGAAATGAAGAGAAATCTAGAGAATGCGCAGCAGGCCTGGAGGGAAGAGGAAGCAGAAGAAAGGGAGGGGAAATCTCTCTCTCATTTCCTCATTGCCTCCAAAAAAGAAAAAAAAGTAAGGTATTAAAGAAACACCTGTGGTTTGAGCAATGAGGAATCCAGAGCTTTACTTCCTCTTCTTCTTAACTCCCTCATCTTCAATTTTGTTAACCCCCTCTTCCCCTGCTGCTGCATCCGTCTCTGACCTGGGGCATAATCTCTTCCCCAGACAAAAAAAGAGAGAGATGCTGACATGTAATAAAGCAGGACTGATTCTTTCTGGGACTGAGGTTAGCTGGAGCTGCTTTTGAAGCTTGCTTTTTTTAAAAATTCGACCTGGTTTTTAGTAGCAAAAGGCTAAGAGAGCGTCTCAGTCCGTCTACACCAGAAAGAAGAGATTACTTTCTGAGAGATGCTCGTTAATGAAGTGATGACAGGTTGGGTGAAGGGCAAAGAAGAGCTACTGTGTGGGAGAATAGTTATAGAGAAAAGGGGGAAATGGACACTGAAAAGACTGAAGGAGGCAAGTTTGAGTGTGCACATTTACACGTGTGTGTGTAGGTGTGTGTGTGTGTGTCCAAGCCTGTGTTAGGTTTCTGTTTTTTAACCTCAGCGCCACCGTGCACTATCACCAGGGGAACGGATAGCTTTTAGCAAGCCACCCTTAGGTGGAAAAAACCTCCCTACTTTGTTGCTCTCTACTTGTTTTATCTCTCCCTCTTTGAACCATTTTGTTTTCCTTTGGTACCCGAGTGGCACTTTGGATTGAAATAAATTCATTTCTTCTTTCCTCACGCTGCGGTGGACATACACATTTTCCTGTCCAGAGCAGTGAAATGCTGTCATAGAAACATATTACCTTTTATTCTTGCCTCCTCACACAGGCAGTGTCATGAATTCAAGGCTGCTGATAAAAAAAAAACAAGTCATGGATCATATGATGACAATATTTTAGTAAATAAATAAATAAATCTAGTGTTATTTACCATGTCTATTGTTTACCCCCATATGCAAATCTGAGTCAGATGGCAAACATCAGACAGACCCAGGAGGTGATGAAACACAAGGACACACAGTAGGGGAGTGGTGGAGCTGGAGAGGTGGGACAGAGGAGGAACTGGCTAGTTGGCTGACACAGCAGGTAAGAGAAGGTTTTTCATGAGGCCCAATGGATGAGAGGGAGGGAGATGACAGGAAATCCAGCTAAAGGAAAAGACAAGAGGGGCAGACTGTCTGCTTACAGTGAAGTAGCCTTAAAGAGATAAAGTGGCCATTTTAATAAGTGTCTCTGTGTAAAACTTATAATTACTATCTTACTCTTTGTAGATGGACAGAGTATGCATTAAAAATCCTCATGAACAAATGAGTCTGAATGCAGACAAGACCAACCTGTTTTGTCTCTGTCCTAAAAAAAAATCTCCAATCTCCAAAACTTTCTATCATAAGCAAACATAGTTTTATAAACCCTGACACTGCTGTCAGTTTTGCATTACATGGTTATTTGCATTACATTTTATTGTTGTCATAAGCAGCACCAAATTATGACACTTTTAAGGAATCCATGGACCAAGTTCCAGCAAGATTTTAACAATATTTTTGTCAAAACAACAGTTTAATGCAGAAACGATGGCGATGCAAATCAGGGTTCTGGAGATACTGACTACAAGCCATGTATGGTGCTCAAAATGATTTATGTGGCTTTTAAAGGCAGTTTTAGAATAGTGAACTTTGACCTCCCAGGTCATGCTGCTGATGCAGACACTTTCTATATTTTTAATGTTAAGACTTCCCAAAAAGTTAGGAAAGGTTTGAAGGATTAAAACCAATTCAAGATGGTAACAAGTTCTGTGATGACAAAAAAAAAATCATTTTTTAGCCTTGTTGACATTGAAGAGCTTAGATTTTTAACACAAATCAGCTCTATTTCTATGGACTGATGCCTTTCAGGAAGCAGATTTCTTTATTTTAAGACTGCAACATGTTTAGAAAGGGCAGAAATGTTGAGCTTTTTCTTGTTTAGCAAAACCCATCGCATGCTATGAGGTGATTCCTGACACGATCACCCGTTCTTTCCTTTGTTCTTGGAAAATGACTACCTGAGGTCTGCTGCCTCCTCCTCCGTTAGTGAATAAATGTACTGAGAAACAGCCATTTTGTTGAGGAGGCATTGCCTCCTGCTGCGCTAGATTACAGCTCATTAGTAGCAGCGTCAGAGTGGCAGCCCACACTATGACACCCCTCTGCTTCGCTCATTGTTTCCTGTTATTCTGGAGCAGCGCGCCGTGGTGACAAAAATGGAGGAGGTGGCGATAATGAGGGTTATGAGGACGGATTGAAGACAAAGACAGTGAGGCACTTCACAGTTTGTCAGCTGTTGATGATTGTGTGAAAAAGTGACTTTTAGGAATGGTCTGACATCAAAGAGAAGGAAAACTTTAGAGGAAGGATATCGGCTATTAAAGCGACTTGTAGTTGAAATTCTCGGTAGTTGTGAGGAGTTTGTATGGGTCATGTACAAGGACAACAAATGAAGAGGCTCCAGCTTTGCACATCTGCTGACGCCAGTCTTCTGTCTTTTGTTTGCAGGAATAAAACACATTAAGATCTCTTCCCTCTATCTGTCAGCTGTGCAGGCGCTGCGCGGTAAATGCTGTTCAATGGCTTTGTGTTTCAGCACATTCAGTCATTTTCTGTTTTCTACTCTTCCTTCCTGTTTCATGAAACTTGAGCATGTCCTTGCAAGGCTCCAGTTTTCCTATCAACTCATAAAAGTCTGGGAGAAGTTGTGAAAATGAAACAGGTGCAGGAAGTTGTGTTAGATCTTTTTAACGACGGGCTGTTTTTTTTTTTATTGTTGTTGGTGATTTGATATTTCCTGGAAAATTACAACTTTTGCTCAGTCATGTTCTTTTCCAGTTATTTAAAGATTTACAACATTTCATAACATGTTGGTAATATTTTAGTTTTTCAGATTTGTGTGATTTAGGAATAGAAAAAGAATCTTTAGTTATGTCTAAACCTGTTGTGAAAGAAGTTTGACATTAACATTAACCATAAAAGACCCCATTTCATGTCCAGTGTTTTACACTCATGTCAGAAAAGCAATCTATTCCTTATTTCACAAAATTTAAATCTAGAATTAATACTTTAAAACTAAAGGAGTTGACCTATTGTTTTAGGGATTTTTCCTCAGTGTTCATTTCTTCTGTAGGGTGGATTTACTATGACCTCCACCTGTAGAAAGATTGTAAAATGTTTTATTTTTTATATTTTCCATTTGTGAAACATAACTCTCTCTGTAGAAGGATGAAGTCAGCCTTTAGATGTTTTAGTCTTTTAATTCCTCTTTAATATTATGCTAACATGCTCATAAATGCCCCAAGTGAAGGAGTTTAGGTATCTCGGGGTCTTGTTCACAAATGAGGGAAAAATGGAGATCAACAGGCGGATTGGTGCTGCGTCTACAGTGATGCGAGCGCTGTACCGCTGTGGTGAAGAGCAAGCTACAAGTGTATGTTCCGACCCTCATCTATGGTCACCAGCTTTGGGTACTAGTGACCAAAAGAACAAGATCATGGATACAAGCGGCCAAAATGAGTTTCCCCTGCAGGGTGTCTGGGCTGTCCCTTATAGGGTGAGGGGCTCGGAGTAGATCTGCTGCTCCTTCACATTGAGAGGAGCCAGTTGAGGTGGCTCAGGCATCTGGTAAGGACGCCTCCTGGACGCCTCCCTGGTGAGGTGTTCCAGGCACGTCCAACTGGAAGGAGACCTAAAAGAAGACCCAGGACTCATGGGAACTATGTTTCTTGACTTACCTGGGAACACCTTAGGATCCCTGTGGAGGAGCTGGCCGAAGGGAGGGAAGGCTTCTTTGCGTAGGCTGTTGCCCTGTGACCCAACCTCAGCTATGAGGAGGAAAATGGATGGATAGATGCTCATAAATGCTGCAGATCCACATAGAGCCAAATCACCTGTTTTTGTGAAGGTGCAAACACACACTTATTCATGCATGTCATGTTTTGATGCACGTAATAGATTCTATTTATCTAACTTTGAAGTCAAGTAAAGTTCCCATCATGCTCTGATACATACACACTGAATTGAACCTGCTTGTTTTTATTAACATCTGATGGCGAACGACAAAAGGTGGGTGTGAGGTTTGTGTCTGTAGTTTTAGTAAAATATCTCATGAATTACTTGATGGATTTGATTTAAATTAGGAAAGTAATTACTGAACGTCCATCTACAACTGGTTACCTTTTAGAGTCGATTCAGAAGACCACCTCAGATGATCAGCTTTAACAGACACAGATTTAACTAAACTTTACAAAGAATTAAAGGCAAATGATGAAGCTTCCGTCTGTTGGTCTGATGCTAATTTAATCCACTCAAGTAAAAAAAAAAACATTCAGTGTTTCATGAAATTACCCGGAGGATAATTCTATTGATGGACGGTGTTCACTCAGCAGCACAGAAATGCAAAATAACTCCATGAACTGACCTCTCCGAGGGGCTTCATTGTTGCACATCTCCTGCAGCTCCTTCAGGGTCTGCCTACTATCTGTGCACAGTCGGATGATTTGCCCCCTCCTCTAACCACTGAGGGCCCTTCAGACTGAGAAAGCCAGGATGATAACGGTATTGTGGGCAGTGGGGAACAATAAAAAAAGACAGTTAAATCTTTTTGTCCGCCCACTAACACTTTGCTGCCTGGAGCAGCTCTCCCTCCACCATCCATATCCCAACATGGCCTCTGACCCTGCTGTGGCAGGCAGAGCTACTGGCAGCCTGTCTACGGCACAGTGGAGCATGAAGCATACAATACGTCATGACTAAGACGCTGTGATTCCCCATGTCAACAGACAGCAAACACAATGATGCCTTGGTTGAAGTTTTAATCATCAGAATTTCGCAGTAGCCTGCAGGATACTCACTCTCTGCCCTTAATATGTGTATTTTATGAACAATTACAAAAAAGAGTTACATTTTTAAATATATATTTTAATTTCAGATGGAAAAAAGTACAAATAAATCTTCAGAATGTGTCACCTCAGTGTTTCTGTGTCTGATGGAGGCTATAAAATTTGCTGCTCGTATCTTTGCTCTGCAGGTCAAATTCGTCTGTTATAGGATGATATTTTTTTTCTCCACTCAGAGGAGGCTTAGCTCTCTTTTAGCTTACAACCACAGCTCAGTTGACCCTCCAATACAAGCTTCACCCCTGACCGACTTCGAGGTCAACCCATTTTCCACCTGAGCTCTGCAGTCGGCCTTATGCTGCGCTGATGAAGCAAAACCATTCTTCTAAATTTGTTTCTCTACCTAGCTGGGAAAATACTTGAGTGGTTACTGCTGGAGCAAGGTCAAAAAACAGAAATCAGATCTGAAATCAGAAGATTCAGCACCAGTTACCTGTCAGTTTTCTGCAAGTCTTTCGTTTTCCCTACAGTTTGAAGATGAAGTCACCATGTAGGCGTTCTGTGCTTGTCTCTGGTTCCCTACCAACCCATTCTCCATCTGTGAGGTCTCATAACCCACAGCGTGCGCCAGCATGCCTGGGACATTCACTCGGTCACATCTCCCATCTAAACAATGCTGTCTTCATTTGTCAGACTTGTCTATCTGTCTCCTCTGCCTGCATCTGGGACTGATGCTGAGGTGTGAAAGGTCCCTGTCATGGCTCATGCATTTTAGTGCACACGCATGCACACCATGAGCGGCTGATAGAGATGGATGCCTTGTGCATTTGAGCATCCAGAGAAAGTGAGTGTGTGCGACAGACAGTCAATCAGCCTGCGATGAAAGGTAATCCCACAGTGGACAGATCAATTAACTATTTTCTCAGGAGACAAAGAGAAGAAAAACAACAGCGTTCTTCAGGTAAATGATTTGCATTTTACTCCTCTTTTATCTCTGCCATCCTTCATGTATGTTTATCTGTGTGTTTTCCTCTCACTCCCCCGGTCGTTCTTTCTCTGTGTCTCCCTCTATGCTTTTGAATTTCGCTGTTTGGTTGTTTATCTCTGCTCATTTCTCTTCTTCCTTCTCTCATAGGGATGGAAGGGGAGATCCTGCCGATTGAGGCAGATTAATGGGATATGAGAAAAGCCATCGAGCGATGGGAGCTGGCATGATTATTTATAACGGATGTTGTAAAGAATAAACATGTATCTTAAAGCCATCAGAAGCATTTTGAGGCTGGTTTGAGTTAAACTACACACGTGCAAGTAAATAGTATGAACATGTATGTACAAACACTTTTAGACATGGCTGTCATGCTATGAGTGAAAAGTTCTATAAAAACTTGTTTTTCTTGTCCTGTTTTCTTCAGTGTCAGCTCTCATGAATAACTTTATCTGGTGGATTTAGAGATAAGATGCAAGTAGGTCATGTATTGTTTTTTAATGTTTACAGCAGTGGTCATTCCCCGAGGTTGCAGAAATGTAGTGCAGTCTGAACTCTCAGTGGAAATCATTTCGCCCTTCAAGCCCATTTAGGCTCAAATTGAAACAAGTCTCTACTCTGTTTTACCCAGAGATACTTGCTGCTGAAACTTATGCAGAGGAGTTTAGAAAAGGTCAGTTTTATTAGAAAGGAAATATAATAGTGATTTCCCTAGTTTCTAAAAATAGATTTTGATGTCATGCACCTTTTTCTGTTTATACTACAGTGGGACGATCAACTACAAGCGACATTTTGCTATTAATCTCCAAAACAATGATAAAAGAGCAGGAACAAAGCACAACTGTTGGGATTTATGCAAGTCTGACTCCAGATATCCTGAGCGGTTGCCAGAGGGTACGTTTTTTAAGTTTCCAAAGTCTGGTAAAGGATAGCATGACGGTGATATATCCATTTCTTTGTCAGAATCCTCATCACTGCTATTGCTGTTATAGTCTTTTCCAAAGTGAGCTATGAACTCGATCAAATAATAGTTAACAGAGCCATAATTAAACATCTCTGGGTTGTCCACAGACGGGAACTTTGCTCATCTGCTGTCTGGCACTCCGTTAGCCCCGTTAGCTCTGCTAGCCCCGCTAGCTGCTGTTTGAGTGCTAATTCCCCTCTTTCTCAGTTCATACAGTAATACATAACATTTACCACTGTCCACTCTGAGATTAACTTATATCTTCAATGCAATACATGCACAAACATTTTTAATAGCCTGTCATAATGTTATGTTCTTACTCTGTCCGTGGCATTAGAGGCAACTCTTCAGTTCAGACAGAAGGTATTCAGATGGGTCACTGGTGAGAAAGGCTCCAGGTACGTCCTTCTCGATCTAAACCACCTGCTCCGTTTGCATTAATCTGTTCTCAAAAGGTATTTTTAGAATTTCACAGCTTTTTTAAAGGAGCATCTATAGCTGTATTTGCTGCAAATACTGCTGAATTAAATGTGGGAAGTGTTTTGGTTTGTCCGATGCACTTTCACATCAACCGGTGCACGGTGAAGTCGTGACATGATCTGTAAAAAGCGCCATTAAAAGAATGTTGCTCTGCTCTTTTCAGTGTTGTGCAGGATTCCCATCCCAAGAGCCAGCTCAATCATCAGTGACCTCATGAGTCTGGTTTCTAAAACCTAAACCAGTTCTCAGTCATTGTTTTTAGTAAATTAGCTTCAGAGTTGTTCTCCTAATCATTTCATAGCTTATTGGTACCAAATTGCTACTAAATAAAACATAATTGTGAATATTAATGCACTCAGTGGGTCATTAAAAAAGAAAACCCAAAACTTATCATGAGGAGATACAAACAGCTGGTGATGCAGCAAATAATGAGCCAAAGGGAACCAGGAACACCAAGTAGGACTGAGTAAAAGTTTAATGATTATACCTAGAAAACACACTTCCTTCTTGCCAGAACATTTTATACTGCACAAGAAACTCAAGTGAAGAACTCTATAACTTTATACCACAATAGCTGTCAGTAAAACAGGTTTTTCTCAGATAAATTGTTAACGATAATCTGAGAACTCACAAAGAAAGAGAACATATTTCTCAGTTCTTGTAGAAAACGTTTAGGCCTTCAGGCAGCAGATGGATCTGAAACTGAGTTTAAGAAACTGAGGACTATTTATACAGAAAGAACTGATTGGCTTACAGAGGTAAAATTATATAAAAAATACAAAATAAACTATATTTCAGAAGAAAATTAGACAAATTCTAAACTCCAATGACTGAGTGTCTTATCTGCATATGATAACGATTCCAAACAGAATATATAAAACTTTTACCATAAAATGTATTACCAAATACCCAACATGTCACAGAACCAGTAAAGGTACAAATACATGTCAGCTCTTTGTTGAAATGCAGGGTTTTTTTCTTTTTCTTCATTAAAGTGGCAGACACTTGACCTTTGGTAAATAAATGGTCAAATGACCTGTATTTATATAGCACTTTATTAAGTTCACCCACTCGTACACACACTGCTGGCGGTGAGCTATCTTGAACCCACAGCTGGGTGAAATGTCTTGCTCAAGGGCACAACAACAAAGTGACCCAGCAGAATCTGAGATCAGCTGACAACCCTCTGGTTGCTAGGCGACCCCTCTTCCTACTGGGATATTGCCACCCTTTATTAATCTTTTTTTTTTATTTCAAACTCAAACAGGCAGGATTTGGACAACAGTTTACTCACATGTTCATTTAACAGGTTATGGTTGCTGCTCTGTCATTCTCTGCCACGTGTCAAATGTTTGTGTTATTTAAAAGAATGTTTTGAATGTTTCAGGTTTAAACATTGGTTTTAGAGGGCATCTCTACAGGTAATCCTAAAAACGTAAAGACAAAAGATAAACATGTAGCCCACCTTTACCCTCTGGAGTAGGTAAGGGCTCCCTAGATTCAAATATATAGCTTAGAGACTAAGATTTACCCTTTAAATGCTGTAACCACCTTTTCCTAAAATCTTAAACCAATAGTTTTCTTTAAATCACACAGTTTTACTCAGCACAATAACCAAACCGTGGTTAACTTAAAACCAGTAATTTACTGAATTAGTAAATATGAACAAACAACAAATACAAACACATATACTTTTAAATTTCAATACAACTCAAATATGTGAGGGGCCCACTCACCAATCACAAACACACACTCACTAGCCAGCAAATACAACTATAAAAACTAAAGTTGCAGGCCTGAGCGTTGCTGGGGAGCGGTGAGGCCCAATACAAATGGCCGCTTCACTCTCAGTGAGCAGATAATTAAATAAAAGAGGTACCTGATTTTGTAGCTCAGTGTACTCGGACTCAAACCCAAATCCAGGTGAAAGAAAGGCTAAACTGTGTCCTAAGATGATGGTGGTTCTAGTCTGCTGGTCCAGGTGCAGGCTCCAACGAGTATTATCCAAGAAAAAGCACAAAACACAAAAAAGTAATCCACAGGTAGGCTTTAGCAGTCAGTTAACAGGTCTCTCACAACTTTTCTTCACCTCCAGGCCGGAACAATGAAGCGTTAAGTCTCCACAGCAAGCTGGCTTAGCTTAGCTATGCTCCAAGTGCTACATTCACTTAGCTAGCGAATGCTAACTGTCTAGCAAAAGTTCTCCACGGATATAAAAGCAAACTACCGGACAGCTTCGAGCAGAAAACAGTCCTTAAATAGTCCACAAAGCAGCAAATAAGTGTTCATTACCGACCGTTTGACCAACAAGTCAGAAACTTATCCTTCAGAAGCTGTACATGTGCTCTTTTCTTCCACCGTCACTCTCGTTTGGCTCACCCGGCGACACTCGACTCTTTCTAGCACTTCCTGTGCCTTTCACAATAAAACCAAAATAAAACGCAAGTAAAACATACATACTTTGCGTAGTGTTAACTTATTCTTAGATACTTTTAACCTTTTTAAACATCTTACAACATACATGAAATACATTTTTAAACAGTATTTATACCATTTAACTTTTATCTTTAGCTTTTAACCTTTTTTAACTGTAACATACTTTATTAACCATTTCATCAACACATAAACACTTTGTCTGGGTAACAAACACATAATGTACAGTAACATAAATTTCCCAAATGCAAAAAAAAAATTTCATCTGTTGTTCACACAGATACAGTATCTTCCCTCTCTTTGGGGGTAGTGGTTCATTGCTGTGTCCAGGTCATCTTTAAGAGTTAAGAGGCCAGCCTGGCTGCTAGATGATCTGGGCTGAAGGACTGGATCTGTTCCACTGTGGATCTGCGAGGAGGCTATCCCTCTTGCCCTTCAGAGACTGTAGCTGTCCTCCCTATCGTGCACACAGAGATGCATGGCCGCTCTGGGATGATGCTCCCCGAAACAAACACATTCAAACTGTTAATTAATGCGTCCTTGTTTTTATTGCTTTCCAGTGGCCCACAAGGGAGCCAGATGGGTCTATCTTTGTGTACGTTTGAACTTGTGTGCTCATACACACCACCTCATTTGCACACTTTTTAACAAGCACAGAGTGCGCAAAGCAGATGATTTTCAGTGATAGTAAAGAAGAATAAACCCGGCAATAAATGTGTCAGAACAGAGTAAAAGCCTAATTTCACCCTGCTGTGGGTTGAGTACATGCAAATATGCACATGCATGTGTTTCTGTGCTCATAAAAGTATAAAAAAAGACACTTTTTTGCACATTTTTCTGGGTGATTTTTCTTGGGTTAGATGGGTTTGTCTCCTTGCTACTGTAAAAGTCATGACCCAGCTGGAACAGATGGAAACAAAGCATTACATCAGCTGAACTTAGAACCAAATCTTTCCCTCAAACTGCAAAAACTAAAAATAAGTAAAAGATGGATAAAAGACATGCATAAAATGTTGAGAAAATGTCATCCAGAAAGAAAGGAAGAATAAAAAAGTAAACAACTTGAAACCTTGTTGCAACTGAATTATGCTTTAATCAACTTAACGAGGAGACATGAGAAGCTGTAAGGGCCTTTGGAGAGTGCATCCACTACCAACACAATTTTTTATTTTTCACAGTTTTTAGAACGAGTGCTCCAAATCTACTTCAACATTTAAACTGCTCTTCCTCTGCCCGTGCTCTGCCACGCTGCCAAGTCTGATGGATATGGGTTAATGCTTTTTAAAATATTCTGCTGACAAAAAGAAGATAAGGAGCAGCACTTGACACCCACTTTAGCAGAGCGATTTACATATTTGACAAACCGCAGTAGGTTCACACTCAGCAAATCAATAATTTGAATATTGACTTTTTTCTGCCAATGCCTGATTTAAGCACTTGGTTTTAACAGATTTGTTCAGAATGAATTTAGAATTAGAGATTAATTGTTCTTTTGTAATTATGCCTCATCTTTCCCTTATCCCAGCCCCAGGCAGAAGGTAAACTCTGGATTATAGTGTTTCCTTTCAACTAGAAAGAAGAATTGAATGAAATGAGCCGAGTCTCTTTGTAAAGAATGACATCGTTGTTGGATGTAACATTTTAAATATACGTGCAGTCATTAAATAAATGCCTGTGGAAATAAAGATAAACAAGAGAAAAAGTTGGTCCCAGAAATATGCTACATGTTCCCAAAGTTATCATGTATGAATGTTGCCAAAAGCAAAAAGAGTTGCTCTTCTGTAAAATTGCTACTTGAAATTAAACTTTTTTTAAAGCCTTTATTTCAGTGGATTGGACAAACGTTGGAGCTGTGAGTATTGATATTCAGCCTTTACCCATAAAGCTGTGGTATCAAGAGGGAGCAGCTTGTAGCCAGATGTCATGGGAAGGCACAATTTCCCATTTGTTATTCACTCACGGAATAGAAACTGCAGGAATTAGAGGTTAATTATGATGGAGAAAGTTTGGGAGGGGGAAGAAAGAGAGAGACAATCGAAAGGCGGAGTGTGGCTCGGAAAGTTAATATTCATCGCTGCTCTCAGTGTGTTGTGCTGCAGCTGGTGATGAATGACAGAGAGCTCTCAGCTGGAGGAGGGTGGCTAATGGAATTGTACTGCATCAGCCCCAAGATTCATGAGCGGCGCATGCTAGGTTGCTATTAGTCTCTCTAAATGCCATGTCTTCTTAAGGACATCCTGTCTCATATGGAGTGTGCTAAAAACAGCCTTTCTAGGAAGCCTTAAATTTCGTATTGTCAGTGATGACTAAAGCTTTGATTCATTGTGGATTTCTGCATCTTGACTGTTTTACATCCATCCAAACTTCTCACAGTACTGTTTGATGAGCGATGTGACTTTTTGATTGGATTATGGACGTCGTTTATAGCAGATGGGTTTGATATTGGTAATAATGACAAATATTGCAGGTACAAAGTGGGCATCTTGAAGTGTATGCAGTGTGTTGATTCAGTTTGTGCTATAATTTGACACTGATGATGTTCAGCCGACCGTGAGACCGACTGAAATGAGAATACATTCTTATATCGCTGCGTCGTGCTGGCTACCTGCTCAAGTGCACCCTTCAACTGACCACAGCGCTTTGCTCAACAGGATTTATAGTTGTATTGATTCACTGTTGTATTTACTGTATTCAGTCACGGCATTATGCACTGTTAGGCTAAATCAAAGTGCGCTAGCTGAGTGGATAAAGCCATCATATATAGTAGCATTGATTATTCCCTTAGATTCCTCCCTTTCAGCCTTGCCCCCTCCCTCCATCCTGCGTCCCACTTCTGCCTCTCCAGTCAAATGAGTTGTGGCCACTGGCCCAGCCATGATAGGCAGATCATTACTCTGCGTCGCTCATGCCAAGTTAGCCTTCTTGAAGGACAGACAAGGCACAAAGGAGACTGAAAGCAAGGAGAAAAGGAAGACAAAGGCTTCAGGTTATCAAAAATAACCTAAACTGAATTCATTCTCTGGGTGTTTCACTGTATCTAGAGGTGCTGTCTCTCCCCACCCCCCACACTACACTGTATTCTTCATTTTCCAGTCTGCGGCTAACTTCTTTAGGGGATATTAGAGGCCCTTGCCATCAGGAAAGCACATTACTCCATCGGTAAAGCTTTATCCGTCGAGGTATAGCTTTACTTTTCCATTTTCTTGGTGTGTGTGAGTGAGCCTATGATAATGTAATCAGAAATTCTACAGTTGTGCAGGGTTATGTCTGCACCTGCATAAATTTACTCAACTGTACGATCAAAACCATGAAACAGGATCAGCTAGAAAAAAGGCTGATCTGTTAACATGGGATCGTCTCAACAAACTTTAACACGTCTGTGTGAAGAGTTTGTCTAAAACCCAGATTGGTTCACTCCATCCATCCATTCATCCATCCATCCATCCATCCATCCATCCATCCATCCATCCATCCATCCATCCATCCATCCATCCATCCATCCATCCATCCATCATTCATCCATCATCCATCCATCCGTCCATCCATCCGTCCATCCATCCATCCATCCATCCATCCATCCATCCATCCATCCATCCATCCATCCATCATCCATCCATCCATCCATCCGTCCGTCCATCCATCCATCCATCCGTCCACCCATCATTCATCATCCATCATCCATCCATCCATCATCCATCCATCCACCATCCATCCATCATCCATCATCCATCCATCCATCCATCCGTCCATCCATCCATCCATCCATCCGTCCATCCATCCATCCATCCATCCATCATCCATCCATCATTCATCCATCATCCATCCATCCGTCCATCCATCCATCCATCCATCCATCCATCCATCCATCCATCCATCCATCCATCCATCCATCCATCCATCCATCCATCATCCATCCATCCATCCATCCATCCATCCATCCATCCATCATTCATCCATCATCCATCCATCCATCATCCATCATCCATCCATCCATCCATCCATCCATCCATCCATCCATCCATCCATCCATCCATCCATCCATCCATCCATCCATCCATCCATCCATCCATCCATCCATCCATCCATCCATCCATCCATCATGCAACTGAAACTAAAACACAAATTTGGCAAAAATAATGCAATATTTTCATAATAAAAACATAAATTATTGTTACTGAATGGAAGCAACAAGGACATGTATTTATATTTTCAAGGGAACATCTTGTTCATGTTTTAAACAAACTGATTTTTCAAACTTCTAATCCCAGGTAGGTGTAAAAACCAGTTTTCTGAATTCCTCGTTTCAACTATTGTAGTGAATATGCACCTAAACATATATATTCAGGTTTAAATTATTAACTGTTTCGTGATCTACCAGCAATGCCTCCGCGATCGACCGGTTGATCGACGTATTGGGAACTCCTGGTTAAAACAAACAAATCCACGCTTAAACCATAAGCCATTATTCAAGTGAAGCTGCTTTTGATACTTTGACATTTGGTCCACCAGCTCTTCCAGAATCCCAACAAACAGTCATCTATTTCTTCTGTTTTGAAGTTATAACCTGTATACACAGCAGTGAGTCCAGACCCTTATTTTCAACAAAATTATCTTAGGAATTTAGGATGATAATACGGAGCAGTTTCAACAGATCACAATAATCACAAGGGCATTAAAAGTTCTCTGATGTATTTGAGGGGAAGTCCACGAAGGTTAGACATTTACCATCAATATGAAATCTAACAGCCATGTGCAGAAAGATAAACAATTAGACGATGTGTTTTTGTCCCGGTGAAGAAGCGAACTGCAGCTTTTTAACTAAACTGAGAAAGTGGGTCCTGACTGATATTTGAATAAAGTGTGTTACAGTAGTCAAGGTGAGAGCAGAAACACTCATGCAGTGTTTTGCAAGTCATAAGTTGAATGAAAAGACCCAATTTTGGAGATTATTCTAAAATGGAAAAAAACAAGACTCAACAACATGTTTGACTTGAGCATCAAACTGAGGAGGGCAAGACTAAAGGAGGTGTACACCCTCCAACTCTGCTGGGGTGTGTATGTGTTTCAAAAGACAGCTGCACTGTTTTCATGCTGCAAAAGCAACTTTTAAAGATGCAACATTTTCAAAGTCATTAGGCATGTCAAATTAATATTAGCAAGTCTGCAGATTTTTGTATGTGAACACCTTAATTTCCAAGGTAGATGTTTATTCAGTTTTGTATTTTCTTTGCACCTGCGTTCAGTAACAGTCAGGGCAGCCGCTGTTTGCTGTGTCTGCTGGTTGGTTTGCTTTTTAATTTAGTCTCTAGCCAGCAGTGCCTGTTACAGACTCTGAGCATCTTTTGGAATAATTATGCTTAGAAATGATTTTCTATGTTATTTCAATTTTTATAGCAGCAACCATTACAGCACTACTTCTGATTGATTCTGCTCCAGGCGATAAAATAACTGTTAACTAAATTTTCAGGAGCTTAGATGTATCTTTAGTTAGCAGCAGCTGCAGAGCTGCACTGACTGCACGGACAATGTTTCTATTATCCCCAAAGGAGCTGTTGAGTCCAGCAACAAGCTACTACACCTCCCTCCCCATCCACTACTGGTTGTTTTTTGTTACATGCGACACATGTTGCAATATTTCAAATAAAATGTTTCTTGTCTAAAATGAGTTCATTTAGACAAAATGTAAAAAAGGAATCAAATTTCACTTTCTGCCAGGAACGATTATTCTAAAAGCAAAAGAAGTAATGCATAGTTGAGGAATACAATTTCATTTCTTTTCTTTTTGTTCATTTCTTTTCTTTTTTCCTTTCTTCTCCCTACATGAAGCCAGATTGCCCTTCACTTGAGGTAATGAAGCCACTCTATCAAACACCTCTTCTACCACCCGCTTGCCGCCCACCTCCCAGTTCGTTCCTAATAGGACAAGAGCACACATCTTTTGTTGAGCTGCGATGCATAGCAAAAGGACACCGCTCGATCTTATTGAATCTTTCGTCTAAAACTTGCTGTTGACATGGTGTCTTACAGTAAGTCATGGCTTACAGTGTGAAAACTACACTCCCTCCCTGTCACGGCGGATTGATGGGCTGTGCTTAATATTCTGCTCTCTTCAGTCATGCTGTGTTGTTCTCCGTCAAATGACCTTGAGAACCAACAGCTTTGCAGCCCAGTCAGAATGAGAGGTTCTCGCGGTAGTCCCTGTCTGTTCCACGCCTCACCAAACAAGTCAGCCATTTGACTCTGCAGACCAATATACCACAGCTGAAGACCTTTATAGGCATAAATGACAAGACGACAAATTCATTTTAGGGACTGAATGCTACCCTTTTACTATATGGCCAAACTTCTGTCCCAAATGTCTATCTGTCTTTCCAAATGTCTTTTTTTTCCCTCCAAAATCATGTGCAGAGTGGGGTCATGGCATTAGAACAGGCAACATCTGCCAGAGAGGAAAGAGGCCACAGAGAGCGTTTGCCTCCACTGTCTCTAATCCCCAAACTATATTCTTCCTGCTAATTAACCTGCTGACACGTTTTTACTGTTGTTGCAGGAGATGCAGAATGGAAAGAGGGTGTGCACCAGGCATAGAGGCAAAAATGACCCCAACTAAGTTCCTAAAATCGTGAATACATGCAAAAATGCCGCCTGTTGGCATTTTTAGATCACCAACAGTTTTCAGTTTGTTTGTGTTTATTCAAGCTACAACAAAGAGTTTCATGATTCAAAACTGTGAATCTTTGTAAAACAAGAAAAAAAAAACCCTAACTTTCAACAGAGTCATTTGCATGATTTAAATGAAAATAGAGGAAACACAACACTGGGTGATGATAGAAGGAAGGGGTGAACTTTTGTGTTGATGCAAACTGTAAGGTTAGACATACAGATGGTGAACTTGGCTGCGACTCCTCCAGTTTAAAGCCTGGAGGTGGAAGCTCCTCCAAGTGCATGCCTCTTTAGCGCTGGAGTAAATTCTTAGCTTTTGCCAAGAGCCCGTTAGCAACAATTCTGATTTTTCTGCTTTGGGTGAGACCAAGCACGTTTGTTTGTTCTTATGAAAATGAGTTCCTGAAGGTAACTGCATCCGTGTAGCATTCTGCATGTTGTTCATTAGTAGAAGGAGTTATAAATGGGAGCTCTCACAGCGTATGTTCACGTCAGGCTCTGCTGCTCCCTCTGCCACCATGGACGACACGCGCATCGCTCACTCCCTCGCAGTAACAGATGAATTTATGGCTGCACCCTGCCAGCGGGAGGAAGGCGAGGGATGGAAGGGGTGGAGGAAGAACGAAGAAATAACAGCGGCGGAGGCCACGGAGAGATGAAAGAGAGGAGTGAAATAAGGACACGATCACAAATTATGACACAAAAGATGAAACAGAGCAAAGAAAAACTTTAACTATTGAGTTTTTGTTGGTGATATGTAAAGCTGAAAAGGTTAAAAAAAAGGAAAAGAAGGGGTGGTACAGTATGGCATATCAGACAGACGGGTAGAAGAATTTTCCAGCCCTCCACCCATCAGAGAGCTCAGCTGTTCAGATGTTTGGTTGGCGATAAAGGCAGACAGACAGATTGCAGCCAATGATATGTGTTGGGAATCATCTCAGAGATGGGCTAATGACAGGAGGGGAGAAACAGGCAGATGGCTCCCGTCAGGGAAACACGCTTGTAGAACTATCCCAATGGTTTACACTGAGGCCACATGAACATTTGGATTGATGGGGATAAGAAATGGCTAACGCAGGATCTACATCCTGTTACACACAGCAAGGAAATGGTGCAGAATGTAGTTACTTTGCAGGATTTGATCATTTGTAGAAACTTAGAACACTTTTAGCTAAAACTGTTAGGTGATACTCTTTTGAATTACCTTACCATACTCTGTGTTGGTCCCCTATCAGTCTTATCCCATCAATCTTCAATTTTTGTGCTTGTTATGTGATGAACTGATAAAAAAAGCAGCCTAAAGACATGCTTGTTTAATATCTAAGGATGCTATCTTCTCATTTAGGTCAAATTCTTTGAGTAGTTAAACAGATTCAGCTGAAATTACAGCACTCACTTCCTGGCCCTCTTGTCTGCATCTCGTTTTGATGTCTGAGGTATTTCCTGGTTCACTGTTTATTTTCTGGGATTTGCTGAAGAGTTTCTGACAAGAGGGTTTCAGATCAGATGTCAATATTGCAAATAAGAACCAGTAAAAGAACATGAGGGTCTCATGGGTATATTAAATCCAATCCAATCAGACACAAGCAACGCTGAAAGTGAACCCAATACTCAGAAAATATCAATATGTCTTGGCTTATTCTAATTACACTTGTGTAATCTTGTTAATATAAGACATCTGTATTTATATTAGCTTCGATTCCTATTTATCACCAAGGAGACAAGATGTCTCGTTCTCCTAATTCTCCTCCTTTCCATGTTCTGTTTGTTCAAACATGGAGGCATTTCTGGACTGCAGTACAAGATGTTTCCACAGCATGATACTCGGTAACGTGAGTGAGCAGGAAATCCATTTTCATTACACTTAAAATGATCCTGAGTGAGTCATCTTTAGTGGTCTGCTTCCTAAGTTCTGCTGGTCTGTGTGGGTGAAGTCTGAGTGATTCTGATGCTGTTGAACCACAATGAGAGGAAGCACTCACTAATGCAGTATAGAAACGGTCATTAGTTTGGCAGCTTCATCATCATTATAGGACCTAAATAGGTCGGCCACGGACTGAGCAGGAGTCAGGAAGCTCCTGTTTGGTCTGAGGAGGAGGAGGAGGTGGGAAATGTCATTATTGTCATTATTAAGAAAACTTGATTATATGATTAGACATTTAAAAAACAAAACAACAAATCCAAAAACTTTAGTTTTACTTAAACTTGTATAACATTTAAACTGATTATTTTTGTTATCAAAATAAAACTAGCAATGCATACAGTGTGTAGACAGTAAGTCTGAAAAAATACAATAATAATAATAATAATAATAATAATAATGATAAAAGGTCTAAAACGAGAACTTAGAAATGTTAAATTCTTTATTTAAAGGCATACTACGTACGTTTTTTATATTTTAAAATTTTTGTGTGTCAATTCACTTGAAGAATATACTTGCATGTAAATTTAAATAAAATCATATATATTTTACTGACAAATAGGGCTCCCAGACGACACGAGGCCCCAAGGTTCAAGCCATATCTAGCCTTTACATTATCTGGGCCTGCCTGTGAGGTGGGCGTGAGCCAGTATGTGCCATATCATGTATGTAAATTTGCAGAATTACGTAGATCTGCAAGGTTTTTCAAATTCTAGCATTTCAACCTGAACATATTGTGAGAGGAAATCACTGGAGATCCATGTAGAAGATACTTTTCATGTTCAGCCTGCATGAAAAGCTCAGAGTGACCTATATTAATCAGAAAAAACATGAAAAAAATGGTTTGTCAGTAATCCACACCTTAAAATGAATAAATAAAATAACTCCAGCTTTGTTCTGTTAGTTTAAGTTTACTTGCGGGAATTGTCATGGGAAATGTTTAATAATATTTATATGTAATAAACTTGTTATAATGAATTTTAATATATGACTACATTTTAATAAAAATAATACATACTTCACTATCCAAAATTGTTCTTTTATTAGCATAGAAAAACTTAGCTTTATTTTAACATTTGGCATTTTAAACATACAATTTAACCCATTTAAAATGCAAAAGTTTTATTAATTTAGATACTTTGGTTCTGGTTCAGCTCAAATACATTTATTATATATTTAGGTAACTCTTTTATATTTTTTTTAATTCTAAATTTCTTTAAAACTAATTAGTAAATAATGACAACGTCAGCTTAAACCTTGGTGTTTTGAATCTTTTTCCCACTGACAAAAGACTGTAACTGAGCTATGATCTGACAAAAAGCCATTTATATGCAGCCACCCGAGCGCACTCTACAAACTATTCCCCTCTGGTAAAACACAGCCCAGAATAAACTATGCTCCCTGAGACAGTAAAGGTACTGTGAGGGCAAACATAAATTTCATTCCACACACCAATCATAGCTTTATTCGACTCCACCTGTTTGATTATGCTCACATTGTGGCTTATATAGTGATTTTTAAGGCTGAATAGGACACTTTATGGCCTAAACAATAATAGAGACAAAATATGGATTTGATATAAATTCATCATACACTCTAAATAAGAATACACAAATGTGCATATAAATATGTATTTTCCTCAGCCGTGGGGACAAAGAGGTCTGTATATTTAGAAAAATGTTCTTATTATTATTCAAACACCAGATTCATCTCTGGGTGTTTTATTTTTTTCTGACAGAAAGTTATGTCCTTTGATGTTCAGAGTGAAGATAAAATAGTCATTGCTATATTTGTGCAAATGAAAAAAATATCTATACTTCACTGTCGTTCAATTATGAATTCCTCCTATTTTCTGCATTAAAGGTGGATGTGGTTTGAGCTTCTGTACAAGAGAATAAAAATATGCAGAGCACAAAAAAGGGAAACAGCTGGGGAAACTTTTGTTTTGTTTTGTTGAAGGTTGGCATAACGGTGATCTCTGAGAAATTCACATTTTCAGACAACACTTGGTTGCTATTTAAATCAGCAACACTGTTTGGAGTGCAGAATATTTTCCAATTTCAAATTAGTTGTTGTTCATGTATGCAAAATTGTGTGTTTTTCTTTTGACTGTCTTGTTGCTTTGTACGATCGCAACAATTCCTGGTAGAAAATATTCAGATAAAATGTGAATTCAGGACATTGTGGCCAGTTTTTCTGTAATTGACTGTATTTATTGACTAACTGAAAGAGTCAAGTAAAGGTAAAGGGATAATTCAGATGCAATGTATTAGTCTACAAACACATGTAGTCTGTCACATAATCTATTGACGCCCATGAGACCTTGACCTTGTGATTTAAGTTCCAAGGACGCTGCCATCGATCTTGAGAGGCGTTGGGTCTGCATGCGTGCTATGAATTAGTTTGAAAGGGATGTGAAAGACACTGAATTTGTGTTGTTTAAACAGAAGGAGTATCTGCTGTTTTCCTTCAAATGTCTTTGCCTCTGTTGTTGAAGAGACTTGGAGGGCTTATATTCATAATGCAAAAGTGCACACTTGAGAAACAGAGACCTGCTTCAGCACAAATTAAATTAACATTAATATGCAGGGGTCTTATATTACAGAACCTGCTTTCTGATATTAGTGCTGCCTTCAGAGCAATAAGAATCCCTCTTTGTTTGAGCAATGGGAAATTTCCACACCTAATGTTCAGCAGCTGAATATTGAACAGCAGCGCTGATGGCTGCCTCAGAATGAGCCGTAAACCAACGAGCATTGATTACATTTTTCCTTTTTCCAGTGATTTACAAAGGGAGACAGTTACAGTATGCTGTGTGCAGCATCCACCTCCATTTGTCATCCAAAAGCAGACACCGTGGTAAGCGAGTGTCATTGTGCCCCTCTGTTTCTGGAGCTGTGAAGAAGTTGCTCGAGGCCACTTCTTTGAAATATCTCCATGACAGCACAAACTTCCACCTGAGCTCAGATCTGCCTAAATGATTTGAGCCGTAGGAGTGAAATCCCAGGCTTTGATTTAGCAAGGGGGGCACATGAGTAGAGATTTCCCTGTGGAGGGCCAGTTCACAGATATATATCTCAAGAGGTAAATGTCTTGCTCATTTCCAATTATGGTTTAACAAGACGGATTGGGGTCAGAGCCAGAGAGTACGGCCGCAGGAACTATAGCCATCAGACACACTCATGGGAATGCCAGAGGGAAGGGGGCATAAAGGGTGGCAGGAACATTGGAAGTCCTAGCACGCCACCCTGAGTGAGAGGAACGATTTTTTTTCTTTTACACACCGTCAGGGGGGCAGTCGGAGGAAGGAGGCTAGATGCACTCACAGAAATGATTCATGCCAGAGTTACCTTTTATGCATTTTTATCTATTAGATTTTATTGAAAAACTTCTATTTTTCAAATGTATGCATTAAAATTAATTATAATCTACATAATTTAATTAAATTTAATACATATTAAATTTAATTAGGTAATACTTACTAGCATGGTTTAAATAAAAAAAGCTGTAAAACGAACAAGATTCTGTTATTTAAAATGTATGTGATTTGTTTACATAGAAGTTATGTGAATTTCAAAGTGAATTTGAAAAACCGGAAACCACTTCCTCCACTTCCTGTGAACACTCGCGCTCTGGAGCTAGCATTCTCCATGCTATGGTAAGTGTAGCATTCTCTCTAAGGGTTTCGTGTATGTACACAAAGAATGTTATTGGCTTGGGGTGTCGAGTGCTTGCATTTATCATCAAATTTATGTAGTTCGTGATTATTTTATGCAGTTATATCTTGGTCACGTCGTTTTAAAGAACAATACCGGCACCCGCTAGCATCAGAGCTAAGAAGCTAGCTGTTTCACAGCATCTTTGCTGGCTATGACTTGGTTATCCAGCTTGATAGTGGATTAAACAAACCATTCGTAGTTTTAACCGTCATGTTATCATCACGGTTAAAATGACTACTAGTAACATCAGTAGCAAGCATTCCTTTTGTCCACACATTTAGCCTGTTAAATTTGTAACATAGGCTCTGTAGTATTAATTTACATCAGCTTGCTTAAAGTTTATTTTTAGAACTTCATGGGGTTGTTTTGGAAGGTGCAAACTTGTTGCATTTTGGCGAAATTCTGCAGTTTTAATGCAAAATAATGGCATGTCTGTGATTCATGCAAATCTGCACTTATATTCTTTTTTTCAGATACCTAACTCTTTGGCTAGTTGTCTCATTCTCCTCCAATCTCGTGTTCTCACCTCCATGTTGTAAGTATAACTTAAAAGATGTATACATTAAAATGTAGCAGTTTAAATGTTGTTCATATTAATTTGCAGTTCATGTTATGTTAAAGTGGTTTAAAATATCAAGCTAAAATGTTTAGAGTTAGCATGTTAAAAAGTATTAATGATTTTATTTACAATACAAAAAACTCATTAGGCCGACAAAGTCTGATCTCTGACAATGTTGGGTGTGTGGGTTTTTATCAGGTATTGGTGTAGGCCTCCATTGTGCATCAATTCCAGAGTTTCAAAGCAGGTGGTCAGCAGCACTGTTTGATGTCAGTGAGGTAAGTGTGAATCTTAAGTGTAGTCTATCAAGGACTTTCTTTACAAACTGTTAAAATCTCTATCCTGTCTGTGTTGTCTTTCACAGATTAATTTGGAGTTTATACAACTGACAACTGTTCCTCTGACCTCCAAAGTCCTTGGAGAACTGGACCGTCAGACCGACAACCTGATCAAGGTTTTTAATTCCCAAGGTTGAGCAGCAGAAAAAAGATCACAGTCATAATGGGCCAGATGGATAATGTAAGTTTTTTTTTTTTTTTGTATAATCTGATAAACATATAGTTTGTGTAACTCAGCTGTATAGGACAGTTAATATGTTAAATGTTTTTCTGGCCCTATGGGGTTTATGCACGGTCACTTCCTGGTTGCGATAGAGGCTGCCGCTCCCTTCCGGTTCAACGCTGTTCCCACACAAACTGGACAAAATTGATTTTTTTTACCCGTTTTCTTCAAGACCTGCCGCGCATCACGGTAAACGATGTCCACCGAATTTTTGAAAAACACACAGAGACGTCTGCGAGCAAGCGGGTGAAGGACTTTAAGCTGTATATAACCAGCTTTATTCATGAAATTGAAGGTAAGCTAACAGCGTTAGCTCGTAGCTTCCATCATCAAAAAACAGTGAGACAGATCTATATAGCCGTGATCGTGGGCTCCAACTGCTTCCCAACTTTCAACTTTCTCTGGTCTAGCTCTACGTTATCAAACACCAAGTCTTCATTCACCAAAAGAATAGTTGTTCCAGTGAAATAACACACGAACGGCGCCGCGCC
>SSNR01000007.1:4397594-4545341 GCA_006937965.1 Callopanchax toddi | reverse complement strand
GGGGGGGGGGGGGGGGGGGGGGGGGGGGGGGATGTCACTGCCACTCAGGCTGAAAGCTGCCTGTGTCTCAGCCTGTTTGTTCACCAGGCTTTTCCACTGTGGGCTCCTGTAGAAGACAACCTCATTCTGAACACAAATCCTTGTTTAAACATCTTGTAATGAGTAGTTTCAGAACTTTAATTGGTTTTAAAGTCTGTTTTTTTTTTCTTTTTTGAAGAGGTTGTTCTCTTTACTGAAACACTTGAAATCTGACGTGGAAGTCAAAGGGCTTGTGTCACGTCTGATGGAAGTGGCTCTGGCATTGTTATGTCTCCACTTTGATCACACGTCTGTCACATAGGGGAGGGTGTCTTGAAACATGTGGAACAGCTGGAGAGTTGGGCTGCTTATGTGGGGTTTTTAACGTAACCCACCTGCTGAAGTGATCAATTCACGGCAGTCAAAGAGATGCTTTAGTGCTAAAATCAAAGGTTAAGCACTCTATTCCACATCTGTCCACATTTTAAATTCTTGTTACTACCTATCCACTTAATTTAATTGGTTTGCAGAGTTTATATACTTTAATGTTTTATTCATGGAATGAACAGCAATTTCATCTAAATATACAAAAAACATTAAAAAGCAATAATAGAAAATGTTATAAACTCAACTGACGGCATTTGTAGTGTAGTTTAAACCTAGGGTATTAAATCAAACCCTGGGTCATTTTTGCCCTTTGTAAGGTTTGTCTGTGCTGATGTGAACACAGTTTAACGTACAGGGTGTGGGTAGAACAACACAGAGGCCCTTTAGAGGTGTTAGTACGCTTCCAAAAACTCTGTTTGTTTAGAGTGTGAATGTGATTCAACCTCCATCTGACAAAACTATCAGATGTAGGTTAAAAGTTTGAGTAGGTCTGTTTTTGCATTTTGGGTTTCAGTAGAATAAACACATTTCAGTGTTAGCCACAAAAGCACCAAAGGCTCATGTGGATGAACATGTTTGAGATTTGGGCAGACGACTACATTTGTCAGCACCAATAAATGACTCACAAAAACACTAAAGAGTCAAAGGTTTTGGCTGAGTTTCTGATCAGCTCAGGCTCAGAACTCAGCACCGTCTTCCTGTAATTACTTCTCTCCAAACACATCTGACCAATAAGCAAACTGAACGTGGTTCGTAGTGACACGTGTTAATTCACTTGTAGTTTTCTCTGTGTGAAAAAAAACCAAATCACAGGAAGAAGTTAAAAGTTAAACTCATCAACTGGTTCAGACTGGAGTAAAAAAAAAAACTAGAGGTGTGAAAAAGCCTCTAAATCTCTATGTGGTCTTAAAGCGGATATATAATCTCACTGCTGCAGAAGTGACTTTCCTTAGGTTTTTATGACTTTGCATTAAATAACTTCATGATGTTTTAATTTTTGCTCAGAAAGCAGAACCTCCTCTCTCTGCTGCTGTTTTGAAGACATCTCTGCTTCAGCTGGTGTTTTGATAAAAGATTTCTCCCAGGAAAGTGATCAGGATTCAGAAAAGCTCAGTACATTTTTATTTAACTCTTACAGTATATGCTCCATCTTCAACACGGGTGCTGTACTTATTACAGATGTGGTGGAGGCTGTAGCTTGTCAGGACCTCAACAGTGAGATGTCCACCTGCTGTGATGTCACATATATTTTATAGACTATGTGCAACATGGAAATGTCTATTTATATGATTCACATAACTTGTCACCAGAACTTTAAAAGATCTCAATATGATCAAAGAGAAATCTAAATTACAGGACTCCCACCTGACTAGACAGGTTGCTTATTGTCATTGTTTCCATGAATTGCGTAACATCATGTTACACCATCTTTGTGTTGTAATCTGTCACAATGATGTAAGTCTTTCTAACTCTTCTGTCATTAAGAAAAATAAATTGTCAATCACAGAAAATTTGGTTTAGGCAACAGTTGTGTTAAGATCTGTTTGGATTGTTCATTTTTTGATGTGTTTTCACTGTTTTAGTGATCTTCACACTTGATGAAATCTGATGGGCCCTTTTTCCTTTTCACACCAACACTTCAACCCTTTGACCATCACATACACAACACGGCTGAGTGTGATGCTTCTGGAAGGCTCATCTAGCTGTCTGAATACCCATAATCCTTTCTACTGCATTAGGCAAGAAGCAACAGTGATATGCATATACTAGAAATCCTTCTTAAATTGAAAAGGTGTGTAAGAATTCTGTATGCTTGTGGTATACGTGTGGCTCTTTGGGAGACCTTCAAAGCAGAACTTTCAAAGTCACAGTTAAAAGTAGAACAAAAATCAGGATTTGAAGAAAACCCAAGATGTTTGATGACACTCCAGACATCTAAACCTACCAAACAGAGAGGAAATGTAAACTGAGAGAAAATCAAAGAATCTCCTTAGAAAGAATCATAAGTAGGGATGTGCCGATACCACTTTTTTCAAAACCGATCCGATACCAATACTTAAATCTGAGTACTCGCCGATACCGAGTACCGATACCGATACTTCTACCACACAAAAAAAGCAAGATATTGGAATACAGGTTTTATTTTTTCTTCTCTGCCTTTTACAACAAATAACTGAGTTAGATAAAAAATAAAATATATTAATAAAAATGATCACAAAACTAAAATATAAAGTGAAAAATAACAATTTTCTGTGATTTCACCGTGAAATTATTGCAGTTTTCCACATTTTAACCAAATAAAATGAACTATTTGGCACCATCTCCAGCTCTCAACCTACACTGTTCCTCTTTAGCTCAATAGCTCCCCCTAGTGTTCAATATAGGACACTACAACAGAAATCACAAGTCACTGACAGTAGTGATGTGACGTTCATGAACGAACCAAATCTTTTGAACGGCTCTTCACTGTGAACTAGGAGAACCGAGTCTTTGTAGAGAACCGTTCATTGTTTTGGGGGTGACTGTAAGCACTATGCATGCCTGCTTTGTATTCACTTTTTAATTTCATGGCGAAACAAACAAAAGCCTGTTAATGCAGGCAGGGGGTCTGAGGGTGAAAGGGAGGGGTGTGGAGAGGAGTTATTGTTGGGAAAGGGCTTGGGTGATGAATCGGTTGGAGGTGTGAATGGCTGTTTTTCAATAGGATGAGTTGAAACTTTCAAGATAACAAAAAAAGTCAAGCTGCCTTCATTGTCAAAGGTGCAGCTGTGCCAATGGGTGTGGCTGTCAGTTACGAACAGACCACTTATCAGTGTTAATTGGTCCCATCACTAACAGACAGTGAAGCCACTGGTATCGGTTCCTGGTATCGGGTAACTTTCACCGATACCCGGTATCGGTATCGGCCCGATACCGATCGGTATCAGCATATCCCTAATCATAAGGATAAAAAGAGGTTGAAAAAAGGAAAATGCTAACATGTCCTTTACATGTTTTTTTGTACAGACTATAAAAACATAATTTTAATTTATCAGGCTGTGAGTCAATATTGCCTAAATAATAAGTGACTGCTGTATTTTTATCCAACTGACTGGAGTGAAAAAGAAAGCAGTGCTTTGAGGGAAGAGAGATGAATCTTTGCAAAGGTCAGCATTTGGTCCTTACGGATACTGTTTATGTTTTTGCATCCATCTATCTTTGGCCAAATCATGTGTACTGTATGTCCAAGCAACTGTGCTCATGTGAGTTTGTCCCTGTTGATGAAAGACTACAGGACGCTTGTTCTTCTTCAAGAGTCGGCCTGCTGCCTCCATCGGTTTATAACAGCCCCAGAGCTAATGCGATTGAGACCAAAGAATGAGGCTGTGCATGTTAACGGCTTGGCCAGTGGAGCACAGCAACCCACCGAGAGGCAGCGGTCACAGAGCTGTTTTTCAACGCCGCATAGTCTACCAGAGGTACTTACTGCAGTTCAAACTGTGTCCAGAAGAACAGAAGCAGCCTGAGAGATGAGGGAAAAATCTGAGGAAGAACAGAAAATCATTCACCTGTTTATATAGCAGCTCACATTGCCTTCTGCTCCGATGTCCCTCCTCTTTCCTCCTCCCTTCGTAGCCATGCTTCCTTGTGAGCTCACCCATCTCTCCAGCTGTCAGTGTGTGTGTCCATGCGTGAATGCTCATAAATCTCTATGAAAGCTACTATCTGGAGTAAAACCATTTTATCCATCAGGGAATAGAAACAATCCTGCTTGATGTTCGTGTGCACAGCCTTGGACATTCACATAAACACAAATGAAAAAAGCACACTTTATGATAGATGTCTCACACTCTGTGTGAAATTGTGTGATGGCTACAAAGGGTAATTAAAGCAGACAGCAGAACAGAGATTTTCCAACTGGACATATCAAATCCAAGCAACAGACAGGAAATCTACACAGCATGCCAGTTTTATTTGGTTTTTCTTTTTAGTACAAAATGGCTTTTTAACATTTCTATTCAAATTCAAAGCCGGTGAAAAATTAATTTATGCAAAAAGCTCAGAATAAAAGAAGAATTCTGACTGATTTATATCTTGTGACTTATACATGGTGGCCAAAAGAGAGCAATAAACTATTTAAAAAATAGAACTGTTTATGAGCTCATTTTGTTATTGTTTATTTTTTTTAATAACTTGAGACTGTCATGTCCTGCCCCCTTTGTGTCCAGTCTTTCCCCCTGTTTTCCATGTCCCTGCCTCCATCCTTCTGCACTTGGGTTCTGCATTTACCCCGACCATGTCAGAAGGAACTGACCACCATGGACCCAGCGGAGGACTTCATCCAGGAGGCAAAGCGACCTGCTGCAGCCCCTGGAACCTCCTGTGTCGCTGCATCCTCAGAGGCCTTCATCCCCTGAGCCACTTTCTGTGGGGGTCCAAGAAGACGCTCCACACCCAGTTCTAGTGCTGATCTCTGGGGCTGGGTCCAAGTAGGGGGTAAGGGGGGTACTGTCATACTGTCCTGCCTCCTCTGTGTTCAGTCTTGTGTCTCCTCTGTGTTTTCCATGTCCCTGCCTCCATCCTCCTGCACTTGGGTTCTGCATTCACCCCGACCATGACAGAGGCTGACTGATGTGTGTTTTTTCTATGTCTAAAGTTGTTGTTCTTTAGAAACCAGGTTAGCACACGACTGATATCTAGTTCTGATTTATTTGGGGGGTTTGGGTTAGATAACTGCATCTTCTGTCGACTTTGAGAAAATTCAAACTTTTCACATACACAGAAAACACAATAAAACAACTCATCAAAATACATAAATACCTTGAGCAGGCATCTCTGTCTGCTTCTACTCTTAAAGGGATACTCCACTGGTAAGTTATTTTTATAATTTGTTAACTCTAACCCTAACCTACTAGCATGCTATTAGGTACCATTCACTTACAGTGTTTTACGCTAAGCTAATGCTAAAGGAGCATCACCGGAGGCGAATATCCGCCTGCCGGATCAGGAAAACGGCTGGGCTGGTTACAAATTGTTTTTTCCCACTGACCTAACTCTGAGGAATATGGCAATAGACAAAAAATAACTTACCGGTGGCGTATCCCTTTAAAAATGAAGCCAGTATCAATCATTTCTTCAAGACTGTTGTGCACAAAGGATGTGGTGCTACCTGTTCATCTACACACATTCATGGTGGTTTTAAGCATCACATATCTAATTATAGCTAAACATCAGATACTGAACATTTAAACATGAAGCTGAAAGGTAAGAACTTTATAAAACAAGAGTCAATAACTGGACAAAAATGATCTTTGGTGTATTTTTTTTGTCAGAACAATAACTTGTTAGTTTAACTAGATGGAGGAGAGCATCTGAATAAAATAAGAAAGAAGTCCTAATAACAATGGTGCCTTTAGCCTTGTTTGTCAGCATTCTGCATGAAAGTCCGATGCTGTTTGACCAGCTCAAAGTTTAATCTACAGTATGCTACACATATTAAAACACTTCCCGCCTCATGTCCTTCTGAGACATGTGGCAGTCAGTAAACTTCACAGAACAGACATATTCCAATAAACTACATAGTAAAAACGGTACAACAGATGAATGCATTTACAGTTACATTCAAACTGCACCAATAACATCAGTTACTGAGCAACTTCTTAAGGAATTGTTTTAGTTTTTCCTTCTAAACATTACAGCAAATAAAAGAAATATTACAAAATAAGAAACTGTTTCATAGAGTTTGAGGAGACAGCTTAAGTCAGGACTGGAAAGTAGGTAAGGAAAAGTGCAGATTAATTTGGATGATTAAGCAAAGCAGAGCAGGATAAAGAGCATCCAGCTTCAGAGAGGAGGAGGATAAATCCAGATGAACAGCAAGAAGGAAAGGCTTGGAGCCAGGAACAGAGCTGCTTGTATTAGCAGTATAGATTAGCACAGCAGTAAAGGAGATGGTTGACAGCGTCTTTCATCACAGAAGAGGGCGGATGCAGCACGACGCTCCGCTCCCACTCAGGTCCTGACCCGTGTTATTACAGAGCAGCTCTCAGCAGATCTCCAGACTAAATGAAGCCATTGTACAGGATGGTACACAGCCTGATGTTGTTCTAATGAAGACAAAGACGTGTGTCACATGCCAACTTGCAGCGACTGCACGACTACAACTACACAGTCCAACTCGGGCAAGGTCACCGTTTCTGCTATACCTGGCAGAGTCAGGACAGAACCTGTGGTGAATTTTTGAATCGTGATTCTTTGTTCAACAGACTGGAGGTTTTATCTAAGAGAGTCAATGAGTTTAAACACAGGAGAAACGTCATACGAGGAACCAGACACTGCTTCATTATTTAGCATCAATTTACAACGAAGCGGATGATTTATAGTTTAGTTTTGTTACATTAAAAAAATGAATGAAATACTTACCAGCTACTACTGTTGTTACTGGGATGGGATAAAACCTGAGAAGAGCAAACTGGGAGGGGATGACCTTGTTTTGCCTGGAATATAATGCGTCTTTTGTGTGTTGTGAAAAGTGATGACAGAAACACACACCCATGTAAAAGCTGCTGTTTGCCTTTTCCAGGACAATTTGAATATCGTTGTTTTCTGTTTTGTGCACCCAGTTTGGTGAAAAGCTCTAAGTGACTGCTGATAACAGACCAGGAAGAGAAGCTTAGATGCTCTAAACACATTGTTTTAAACCCTGTGACCTTTACATGATCCTAGATGTAGTGCGTGGGTTTTACCTAAGTTGGAGGAAGCAGCAAGTATTCTCAACGGTGATGTTGCAGCAGGGGAATAAAGCATCAAAAACAATAAACTAACAATAGCTTCTCTGTGCATTAGTTACTTTACCGATTCAGCAGACACCAACCCTTTGTCCAGCATGACTTCTGCCTCTGCAGGACAAAAGCAAAAACACAAGTGAGAGCAGCATGCATCACAGTTTGTTTCACAAACTTGAAAAGTGCCAGCAAAAAAAAAAAAAAACGAAAACATGCAGACTCGGCAAAATTGTAACTGTAGTCAAATATATAAAACTAGAAAATAAAACAATGTGAACTTTAAGTATTTATTTATAAAACTCACTGATCACATTTGAGCACAGCTCTGTGCCCACAGACCAGTGCAGGGTGTTCCACACCTCCCACCTTTATGACAGATGGTGTCGATTCCAGTTCCCTCCACAACCCTTAACACAATGAAGTGAGTACAGAAAACAGATGGATGGATTTCTGCCAAGAGCTGCTCCTACTGCTGACTTGAACTTGAGGTACCATTAACCAGGCTCAAGCAGCAAAATTACACTTTACAGTAAAACACACACTGTTGTTTTAATACGTATAGTTCATCTCTACGCCCACACACACACACACACACACACACACACACACACATATACAGTACATATAGATGTTTTAGAAAAGTCCACAGGTCCTCCTGGTCATTTTGACATGTCGTTTTGTCAAACGCAGGCTAAACCTTTCACTCTGCACAGCTTCGGTTCCACAGCACACCTGCAGTTTTGGACCCCCCCACAACCATTAGCACTGCAATAACTGGTTCATTTATTAGGTTTGTGCTCAGTGTGGCGAGCATCTGGGCTGAACCACAAAGGTGCAAAATGGGCTGGCAGGAAAGAACACATTCAAAACTTGGAATGGCTACAGAATTACTGAAGTGATCCAGAATTTTGGTAATAATATTTTTGGTTGTTTATTCAGCTGTGAGACATTTCTACCAGCTTGTTTATGTAGAAAACATTTCAAATCCATCACACGGTTGGTTACCCAAAGTCTCTCTGAGAGTTTGGTTTGGAGGTGAAACCAACAAACATTTTGGCAGTTCTAATGGAGAAGCAGGCAAACTAACAAGACAAATACCAGAGTTTTATACAGTAATATATTAGGAGTATCACATATTATTTTAAAACAACACAGTCTAGATGATAAGTTTTCCTTAACAATTTTCTATTGACACATGTTCTGACTCAGAACTTCTATTTTTTAAATGTGTAAACTCTATGTTTATAGTTGTAGTATTTAGTGCATGTAAGGATAAGAACATGGAAAGTAGTTCATGCTTTTCATCTTGCAAAATCTTCCATTATCAATACACCACAGCAACATGGTAGGTCTACATAAAACCAGTGGTTCTGTAGATGTGGTGCATATCTCTTTGTGTCTCTAAGTGATTGAACTTGAAACATGTGCAGGGCTTTGTGGGAGATGGCTCCCAGGTGAAACTCAAGGCTTCTCAGCCTGTCACTTTTCAAGTGAGCCAGCACAACAAACCCTTAAAAAGTTGTTTTATGCTGTACTGTTTCCTCCTGAAGAATGAACTGAAAACAAGAGAATAAGACACGTGCAGTCAGGAGAGGTGACCTCAGCTGGACTCATGTTCCTCTGGCTGAAAAAATACAATGACACTCAGGCTTTACATATACTTGTTATTTTTGTTTCCATCTCTTTCTGCTTTTGCCAGCATGCAAGAATTTCAAAGTGTGAAAACACCGACTGTTTTCAATTGTGATTAACCTGCATTACAGCATATAAAACAGCATATAAAACACAATGTAGTATTTGTGCTGAGCTGGTGTTTGGTGTAGAGGTTAGAACATTATTCTTCACTCAGTGGATGTAAATTTTTAATCACACTTCAGCAAAAGTGGATTTAAGACTATTTCTGTCATAAAATCCGTATTTAAAAAAAAATCTGGTTTAAATTCAAATTATTTATGAAGAAATTAAAGCTTCCTCTGAGCTGATCTGACAATCTAATAACTTAGTAAGTACTTGAGAGTGACAGTCAGTTTCACAACAACAGCATTTCTGTCAGTTCAGAAGTTGCATTGGCCTTTCAGCTCAAATCTGCTCTATTCTGAACTACAGTTTAAGGTGCAGTGCATGGTGTGTTTATTAGGAAAAATATATTGTTGCAGTTTGAATGTGTAAGAAAAAAACCAGATGATAAACTGAAAATGTCAATGCAGAAATAATTCCCTGTTAGAAATTTGAAAACAAAATCAATCAATAATACATACCAGAGGGAAATTAGATTTTCCATGACTCATTTAGATTTTTTTCAAAGAAAACTGTATACACTTGTTTCAGTGAGGAATATTTTACCATCACTATTAAGATGTTCCAGTACATTTAAGTTTTTTTTTAAAAATCTGTGTTCTGTAAAGAATGCCCAGAAGAAAATGTCAAGAAATTTAAATAAATCATGGAGTGCTGAAACAAAATGAACATGTTGAACAAATATAAAACATTTTCATGCAAGAAAATTAAAAAAGGGAATTTGAATCTACTATTATTTTCCATATCTGCTGTTGTATCTAATGGGATTATGAATCTGTTATGATTTGGGTGGAAGGTGATTGATGGATGACTCAAAAGCAGGTCAGAGCGAGCAGGAGGTAGACTGGTGAGTGCAATACTACCAGAAAACAAAAAGAGCTGCAGACACAGGATGTGCAAAACAACAAAACTACAAAAGAGTACAAAGCTTTAATGAACTAGAGGATATTTATATTGAGAGGACAGAAGACAAACCAGGGACAGTAAATAAGGACCAGGTGAGGAAGGAGGGCTGAAAACAAGTCCACCTGCAACAAGTCAGGGAATAAACCAAACCCACAGAACCAGACACAGAATCAAGGAAAGTGACAAAAAGCATAAAACTCAGAGACAGCAATGGAGAATTCTATAGCCCTGAACAGGATGTCAGACTTAATGCATAAAACACTGTCAGAAACCTGGAGTCTCATTGAGCCCACTGAGCTGAGACGTACATTCATCACTGAATCAATCACTTGGATGAGTTTTAACTTCACATCACTCCTGCTATAATGCATTTGATTATTAAAGCTTCAGATGAATAAAAATGCATCACATGATCACCTTTATGATTTTTATTGCATGTATAAACACATAAAGCACCTTTTTTCAGTCTTCCAGGTAAACATGGTGGTGTTTTTATGTTTCTGAATGTTTTGTTCAAATTCAGTTTTTTTCCCCTTGTGGACTGCACATTTTTAAACTCCTTTGGAGACATCGTTAGTCTGATTTTCTCTTCATGTTTTTCAGAGTTGGGGTGCTCTTTCTTTCTGCTGACACAAACTTCTTTCTGCTGATCTAATCACCTTCTCCATCTCTTTTGCCTTAAAATGGAAGAGCTGATGCAAATTTCACAGCTGACAGGTACCAGCTAGGTGACATTTCATGGATTTTATGTCCCTGTTTCCCATTCATTCTCCCACCAATGGTTCCTCTGCATCATTGTGTTCTCGACATGTGGCCCTTTTGTGTGTACAGACGGTCTTTCATCTGGTTTAGGTCCAACAGCAAAATCTTTTAAAGTTTTGTTATGGATTTCATTCTGGCAATTTGTTGACTTGTGAACACACAACAGCATCTTTGCAGATGAATAGTTGAGTACAGGATGGATGGATGGGTGCGGATGGGGGACACATACTGCAGGAGGAGCACAAAGCTGTTTGGCTGGAGCAGATGGAGGAGCAGCAGGTGTCGGGGTGTGTAGGGGGCCGAGGTTTCCATCATCAGCTTTCCACAATGATGCTCCTTGACATCATTGGGAATGAACTGTGAGGGAATGTACTCTCTCTCTTCGGTGGCACATCTTTAGCCCAAAGCTGCCTCTACTCCAGGTTTCACTGGCTCTCCTGCTTCTACCCAAACATAGGAACAGATCAGGGTCATGCTCACTGGTTTTACATAAAGGAAATGGGTGTAAAACTGAGATTTGTTCACAAAAATTAAAATTCAAAAATCAAAGCATTATCACAACAGCCTCCAGGAATCCAGCTTAACCTTAAGACATCATCTGAGCCTGGTTCAGAAATCAGGCTGAAGAAGTCAAAACAGAACAGTGAAATTGTTTTAGATGAAACTAGAAACCTTCGGCCTGCAGGGACCAGCCAACACCCATGACCCAGACCAGGCTCAGGTGATAGGGAAGCTTGTTCACTAATCACAAAATCAGCAATTAGATCCTTAGCCTTGTGCACACTGAATCCCAAATAACTCCCAAAAGTAAGAAAACACATTGCTCAAACATCAGCCTGTTGAATGGAACTGAATTTACCATCATTTACCTCGTCCATGTGCAGAACTACAACAGCTTATTAGTCCCACCTAAAATAAAATAAAATAAAAAAGTTAAATAAAGTAAAACAAAACAAGCATAAAATGTAACAAAAATAAAATAAAACAAAATAAAATAAAATGCAAAGTTCTGTTTTTTGGCCACTTCCACAGCGGTGGACATGTCGTGACTCAAAGGACTTTCTTAAATTTTTCACAATAAAAGTCTAAAACATAAACATTGATTAACATACATTACACTTTTAAAATACTTTAATAATATTGCTCTGCAGTGAAACTTATGCTATTTAAGCTTGATGCTAAGGCAACTAGCAGCATGCTTTATGTTTAATTTTAACACTGAAACCAGTTTATCTGTTTAAAACTAAAAGGAATCTTTCTGATTTCAATAATGGTTTAGATAGACTACACATAAGTCATATTATAATCTATTTTTAAATGTCATACTGTTCCCCAAAACCTCTGCTTTGATCAGAAAATGTTACTGAAGAACAGCAAGAAAATATCTTTTTTTCCTTCTTACTCTTGAAACAATGCATTCCCTTTGTATTATTCTTTTCAGTTTCAAGTTTTCTTTCACCCAATTGCATTTATTTTTTGTTCAAAAGTCTGGTGTTTGTATTCCAATCTCATTTTATATTTATTAGAGGTTTCTGAACCAGAGCATGAGATCCAAATTTGGGGACAATTTATTCCAAATTTAGTAATATCATGCATCATTAATAGACATTACCATTCTAATTGATGAATGGCTTCCTGTAATGAAATTACAGGGTGAAAAGCTAAAGAGTTATTTTAGGAGAGAAGGATAAAGGTGGTTTTCTGGTAATACCCGTTTTTATCATGGAAGATAATAGGCGAGCACTAATTGGAGTGTTGATGAGGACACTACAATAGGGCCTCCCTCGAGAAGGGATTTCTAAGGACTATCATTTAAAGATAGGCCCAGCATTTTGTGCAGCTTTTAATTGAAAATCTGTGAAAAAAAATGAGAGAAAACTTAATAGCTTTTGCCTGAGCACTCAACCAATCACAGAGATAGTGGCACTCACTGACTTGGGTAATTATTTCAGACTTTAACTCTTGTGCACGTTGAGCGATTGTGCTCATTCTTTGCTGAGAAGCCACCACTAAATATGTCATGTTGAAGGCTTGGGGCAGGAGGCAGAGCCAGGTGGAATTATTTTTAATGAATGCTAATTTGTGCTGATATTTGAACTGATTCGTGTGAGGGGTTTCCACCAGGCTGCGACCAGACAATACAGGAATCTGCTCAGTGAGGCTAACTTTCTACTGACAGGGTTTCAAAAAGATGGATGGCGGTGATCTGCGTCTGGATGTGTAATTTAATCATAGGTCCGCCCTAGCGATGGGAGCTGAGTCGAACCATGATGAGGATATTAATGTATGCAGATTATTGGCTGGGTGTCGGCAGCTAGTTGACAAAAAGCATTAAGGACTCATAGCTGGACCTTTATAAACAACTCAGTGTTATCCAGGAGTTTGAAGGGGCTGTCACTGACTGACAGGTAGTGTGAAGGTGGATAGATGCCAACAGCACTGACTGTACCATAAAAGTAGAAACCAGTTACATCACTGCAAGCTAAACCACCACCATTTAAATCTGTATGTATTATGTGACACGCTGCTTTCAGCGCTGCCCAGTGGAGCCTGAAAAAAAGATTAAAAGTGTCACCTCACTGCAGAAACCCTGCTCTCTGTCCTTGGTCAAATAATAACTGAACTCATTAGCTTCAACAAAAAAATAATAATAATGAGGATGAAGGGTTTCATCATGAACTCACTCTGAATGCGCCCATGAAACGCAAGAAAAAATTATTTATTCAATCAATCATTTTCCAATCCTTTTGTATCCTGTTCAGGGTTGGAGCAGCTTAAATCACCAGTCCACCCCAGGGTCAGGACAGAGACACAAGAGATGAAGAACCATCCGGGTTTTGGACTGTGGATGAAAGACAGATTATAAGAAAACCTGAGCATGTGTTAGAACATTTACTGACTCTATAAAACGGCCTCAAGAGCTAAGATCTGAACAGAGACTTTGTTGCTGTGACGATGTTCATCCTCACATGTTTATACCATCATGTTTACCATTGCTCTGTCAGTCTGTGAGTCAGTCAGTTGAACCACTGAATTAGATGAGTGTTTCATTTTAGCTTCAGTGACACTTAGCCTCTGGTCCATCTACATTCCAACCCTCACTTATGGTAATGAGATTTGGATCATGACCAAAAGAAAATGATCCTGAACACCAGAGGCTAAACTGTGCTTCCATCATAGAGTGACTGGTTTTAGATATAAGGTGAGGAACATTTGGGGAGGTTTGGAGTTCAGTCATGCTGCTTCACATCACAAACAATCAACTGAGCACCAGGTCAGGATGCCCCTTAGTACCCTTCCTCTGGAGGTTTCCCAAGTATACTCCAATAGGGAGGAGACCCCAGCACTTATTCAGAACTTGCTGGAGGGATTATATACAGGGTTGCAGAGAAGTGGTGTGCAACACATGTGTACCAGTTCCTTCTGCCACTATGCTCCTTTGAGCACCGATGTTACGCTGCAGTATCGATTCCACAACCTGTGATCACGCACTGACAAGCTGCAGCCTGAGCTGAGCGGCTCGCTGTAAGTTTCACCTTCACTTCTCATTGCAGGGTGCTGTGATGGCATGCTAATATGGCAGCGGAAGCTTAGCAACACACACACTGAACAGATGTCATGAGCACCAAACATCAGTGACAGTACGCCCTTGATTTAATTCATTGAAAAATGATTTGCACCCCTGATTATATACAGAACCATTGAGTGTTGAAAAGATGAGTGATGTCTGGACTTCCCTCCTAATCTGTTACGTCAGATAATGGATGGATGGATGGATGGATGGATGGATGGATGGATGGAAGAGTTACAGGTTGAATAAACATATTTCATTTATTTTAATGGTATGTTGTTATTTAATTACATAATAAAAACTGATTGTTTTATAGTTTTCTTAATAAAAATTGATAAATAGTTCTGAGTTTAAAACTAGATATGTAAATGATTATAATTTAATCATTCAAGCTTTAAAGTGTTAACATGAGTTTGGGTCTTTATCTTTTGTCTACACAAGCTTTAGAAATCAACTTTTAAAGCCTGTCAATGCATAATTTAAAAGTAACAATAAAAAGTGACTTGTCATAATCTCCAGTTTTCTTGGAAAAGCTTCACCTCCCAGTCTCCCTACCCTTCTTATTTTTCCCTCCATACTTATTAGAGGAACAATCTTAGTTATTTTTAGCTTCTAGCTGAAACTGTGAGATTGTCAGTCTCCAGTGGGTTTATGAGAACCTTAATATAGGATGGTAGGTGAAAGCTATTTTTTCCTAACTTAGCTGAGTCTTCATAACCCTTCTTCTACCACAAAAGGAACAGGTAGAGTCTAGTAGGAAACATTTGGGGGCAAAAGTAGAAACAAAAAATATATAAGAAAGATGTCTTCTTAAAATGTACTGGCAATCACCACATTGACTCTGAAAGACGCCACAATTAAATCCACAATTCAAAATCCAAAAGCATGATTAGTACACAGGTCATACACAGGCAAGAAGATGCTTAACAAGAGGGCGGGAGGAGAATCAGGGGTCACGGTTCAGAGCAGAGGTAGCAGTCCAGGTATCAGAAGGGCTGCAGTAATCCATCATGGGCAATGCAAGGATGATCAGAGGATATGGTCTTAAATATACTTTTCAAGACACCAACATTTTTAAAATTTATTTTAGAAAACCTGATACTTGAAGTAACAGAACTCATAAGGATCATATATCTATGAAATAATTTAAAAAACAGGGAAACATGTTGGCAGTGCTCTCAAGAAATGCATGGTTCTCCTGTTGGTGTTCACTCTTATTTTGAGCTTCAAGTGCTGCCAGGTGTGTGACAGTCACAGGTGTATGACTGGCACCTGATTTTTATCTAGCTGACACTTCATTCATGGGCCCTGTCTCTTTGTTGGGTTTGCATGCACTGCAGGTATCAACATGTCAAGTTAAGGTCCTGCAACAGGCCACCTGGACCCATGGTACCATCACCAAACGCCAATCCAAGCTCCATAAGACTGTTGCAGTTATAGACAGACTTTAAAGTGATAATATGCAACTTTTTCATATTTTTAAATCTTTTCCTTGAGCCAGTATGTGCTAATATGACCCTTTACAGAGTTAATGAAAAGTCACTTAGCCCCATCTGGTGATTAGATCCGGAATACCACAATTGCAAGATCTCCGTCGCCGTCACGGTACCCAGGAAGTCACGTGTCTCACGAGGGTTAGTGGCTAGCTGTTATGCTAACGCTGGAGTGTTTTTAGCTCATGATTCCTGCTTTTTTTCAATCTCTCCCTGCTTGAACACAGCTGATTTCATTGAAGGAGTAAATAACCGCTCCTGTAGAAAGCTATGAAGGCTGAGGAGACATTTCAACAGGTAGATATTGGCGTTTAGAAGCTGAAACGATCTGGTAACTTTTTAATGCAGTGATTTAAAACGGACACTAGAGGGCGCCCAAAACAAGCAAAACTGCATATTATCACTTTAAAGAAATGAAACAAAATAATATTTTTAAACCTTTTTGAGGAGTTTATTTTGTAGATTCTTTCTACTTCATGTGATCCTTCTTGGATTTTTGATCAAACATATTCATCCAAGAGAATCTCCAAACAAGAAAATCATTATTTAAAAAACAATCCAATGTATGCCTAAATCACTGATTAGAAATCATCATGTGTAAAATACAATACAAAGTTATATTAAAATGTTTCTTATTGATAATGTATACCCCTGATGGAGAAGTGCTGTAGGGATATCGATCCTTTCAGATTTGGTGTTCTGATTTCTGACCCAACCAGTCACAATCTCTGCTTCTCTGATTTACAGATCAAACACTCAAGAAAAAAACATGAATGAACACATTTTCCTACTGAAGTGAGAAAGTGATCTTTTAATGGTTTTGTTTTCTTTGATCAGCTCATTCACACAGTTGTTCAGTTTAGTGTCTTTACCATCTTTTCTGAGAATAGTCTCGTGATTCACGTCTTCTTTGAGGTTTGCTCAGCAGCTTATTCATACACCGATGTCAGTCTGCCTACTGTACGCTCGCTGCATGTTGCTCCATCTCTGAAGAGGCCAATTAAGCCTTCATGTGTCTCTGCTGTCTGTCTTTTGCTTCTCTCCATGGAGTTTATATGTGGTGGTTATTGTTCTTCTCTCTTTGCTCTTTTCAGGCTTATTCACATTGAGTTTTTGGGTGGAAAAAAAGGAAAAAGTGTCCAGTTGTTTATCTGCCTTTGACTGGAGGTGGGAATTTGTCTTTCTTCCCCACATTCTGCCTGTCAGAGGGTTGTTGTTGAAACTGGGCTGCTTGCCGAAGACTGACAAAACACAATAATTCTCTCAGAGGAAGAGAGCTCCTTCCTTGCCAGAGGCACTTGGGCAGTCCACTTGTCCAACATATTGTCAGAAGAACTGAAAACTGAGGTTTTTGACACTTTTAGAAATAAATTGACAGCCATTTAAATTAAAGATGAAAATCAGGGATCATATTTTTTTCCGGCTGCACTGTAGTTGTGTGAAACACTGGTAGCATTGTTGATTTTAAAGTGCTGAACAACTTCTATTCATTGTTGACTGCTATCAGTCACCCCTGTATACTCCCTGACCATGCACTTTAACTTATACTGTGCCAAAACCCATTATGTGACTATATTGATCATGCTAATGAAGCAAAAAAGCAACCTAAGTATGCAGAAATAGAGGTCACACAATGGCACAACTGACAGAAAGGTGACAAGGACAGGAGGGGATTGCGTGTGTGTGTGTGTGTGTGTGTGTGTGTGTGTGTGTGTGTGTGTGTGTGTGTGTGTGTGTGTAATATATGCAGCACATACTGTATGTTAATCAGTTAATTTGTTGGGATATGCTTTAATTACCAAACACATTTAAGCAATTTGCTGAAATGACTGCCTTTCCTATTTAAAAATCTTTCTTCTGAGACAAAGTTTTGTCAGATAAAACGTGATGCTCAATGGGTGATGGATGCTGTCACCTTGTGGTGTCCCTGAAATTGACTGGAGGCAAGGAACCAGCTCAAGAATTATCTCCACATAGTTGAGAAAATGTAAAACAGCGAAAAGAAAATGCCAGAGCTGGGAATACTGAACAGACGGAGGAATGCGTGCTTCATAGGCGTGTGCTGGGTGTGAATGTCAGAAGGGGGGGAATTGTTCTTCCCTCATGCCACAGATAAATTGCATCTATCAGGCAGATTGTGAATAAGACGTGAGGTACGACAGAGAACACATCTGCTCCTGCTTCCTTTCACTGGGGATCATTACCCTCCTGGAGCTGCAAATCTGTAATTAGGATTATTAAAAACTTAAGTTGGATCGTATTAACTTCACACTGATTTGCATTTACAGTCAGTGGATTTAGTTTGTTTTACTTATGCGCCATAAAAATAATTAAATCATGTTTGCAGAGATTACACAAAACAACCTGTATGTGGTTAAAACATTGTTTTCAGTGCAGCTCATGGTAAAAGGTGATGAAATAAAATAACCCTAAAATAAAGACTTGTTCCTTTATTTTATTAAATTCAATTTCAAACTCAAGTTTATTTATGTAGTGCTAATTTACATATATGACTCTTTAATTTCAGGCATGTTGTTTGGTGATTTCATTGTGTTGCCAATACATTTGGAGCAAGATGTCTATCCTCTCCTCAGGACTACTACTAAAAAACAAATAGAATGTGTATCACTACCACACCACACTACTTCATGCTTTCTACCAAGATGTTTGTCTTTTTGTTTGTCAGCAAGACAACACAAAATAAAGTGGTTGAATCTAATGAAGAGCGACAAAGAGCTGAAGCATGGTTTAAAGAAGAAATCAATGAGTTTTGGTAAACATTAAACAGTCAGAGGGAATTAGAGCTGATTTGAGTGCTTTGTCTGCAAATAGAGTAAATGAAGGGAAACACTAGCGATTGTTTTGAGTCATGCGTATGTCCACCAGATGAGTCAAAGGTTACTAATAAATATTTTTAATACTTTAAACAAGTAAAATGCCTGTAATAGCTGACTTCTTGTTTCTCATTGCAAAGCAAGAGGAGTAATAGGGTGGTGGTTTCCTGCTGACTTGCAACAAGAACAATGAAGGGCTCACTGCTGAGAGCAACTCATCACTTTACAAAACACACACTGGGCTGTGTTCACACCTGCAGTTAGGCTTCTCTGGGTCAGACTCAAAAGGACAAAAAAAGGCTCATTGTTGCCTTTCTCATTTAGTTTATTCTGTCTTCACGCTGACTTTTAACAAATGGATTGCTTCAAACAACACGTGGACACATTTATTGAGCTCTTTTAGTGTCACGCCTCATCAGTGACACAAGGAGGCAAACAAAGTTGGAAACACACACACACACACACCCATGCACGGTTATGGAATATGATCCATGTATTCAAAATCTGGGCAATATTTATTGAAATGTATTGGGAAATCCCCCTGAAACATTATTTCTGTTTGTCTTGTTTTTTGTGCTGGTGTTGATAGAGTTGGAGAAGCTAAACTGTGGTCCACTGATTTTAGACAAATTGGTGACATTTCTTTACATCATTTCGATTAAAAGTGCAATGGGGAATTTGCAAACAAGCTGTAGCTAACTATTGACTATAGGCCGCACCTCCCCCGGACATGGGACCACGCATTGCCACAGTAACAAGAGGGAGCAAAACACCATTCGTTCAAACGCTATGCTAATATTCACCCTGGTTTTTCCTCTTTCTACGTCCAATTCTTTTTCTTTTTTCGACTCTGGTATTTTATCCTAAAATTGAAGCGGTTACAGCTATCTGTTTCTGTCCTTCTCTCACTTCCAGGATGCATGAATGGAGGATCCAAGTAGTGCAGAAGTGAGGTGCATTGGCGAGACAGACAACCGGATTGACCAATACAGTAGTTTCGGTCCAAAACATATGATTGGCTGAGGTTTTTCCCTACAGTACCTTTAGGAGTCCCGTTCATAGTGAAACTAAAAATATTCCCTTGACTTAACAAAATCTGCTAAACTGAATTGAAACATTAAAAGCTTTTTATTTATTTATTGTTCATGTTTATTTACTGTCATGTTGAATGAAAACAGCTCCTGAAGAGTAACAGTACCTGCTTAGATTAGTGAGACCATTCAACCCCTGGCAGCACATTTCACTGTTTCTGCTCGTTGTTGAACTGCCTGAGGAAGTGAGGGTGACGTTTGTTTAATTGCAGTGATTTATAACTGCAGCTTTCTCTGAATGTTGTTTACATGGGATATTTCTGTATTTGCTCTCATGTCGTGTCAAATTATGATAAAGCAATTAACAACCTCCGAAGTATCTGAGGCTCCTGCACGGAAGCCCCGCTTCCAAAGCAAAACATTTACTCTCATTCTTAATGAGAACATTAATAGCTGTCAGTTTGAAAAGTTTCTTTTTTTATATAATTATGATTAAACCTGTTTGAATTGTTTTGTTTCTTCCTGCTACTTGTAATGGGTCAGTTTACTGGACTTTAATTGCATTTCATTGTGAACTGTAACTGATAACCTTCATAATCCAACCAAGTCAGGGGTCTAAAAAGTTTAATTGCACAAAAACACAGAATATGTTTTCTCTCCTGAACCCATTGTAAGATTGTTTTGCAACCACTAAAATGTGTTTTCTGTGCAGATGCATGACTGAAATTATTTTAAAAAAAAAAGCTTTTGTGTGTTTACAAAACACCATTTTTGTGTGACCAACATCTAAATCAGTCTTTTGCACACACCTGATACCTGCATTATAAAAGTTAAAGCACATATTTACACAGAGCTCCTGTATTCCTCTGATTCAAGATGAGGTTCTACAACATCGTTAGTTCCAACTTCCAGAAGATGCTTGTTTCCTTTGGGATTCAAGTTGGCAAACAAGAACTTCCATGGTTCAGTGACCATTTTACACACAAGCAGATGTTTGTGTCTAGCTCTGTCGCTCAGTGATAATCAGGTAATACAAAGTAGAGAAAATGACTAAAATGAGACAGAGCCTCATTTGAGTTGTACAATAGAAGCTGGTTCTTGTAAAGCTGACAGAGGACCACTGCAGTAACTTTCAAATAAGTCGAACATGCTCTGCTCTCCTTGTTGATAATCATTCTGTGCACTCAGAAGTGAATTTGAATTGAGAAGCTGTAGGAAACAGAGCTGAGGGGTGTGGGGAATCTGAGGGAAAGCCTGACAGTGTGTGGTACCCTGAGGGACTCCCAGCCATCTTTTATTCATACTAATTAGCTTTCTAACTAAATTAACTTCCTACCCTATAATTTGCAGAGAAAGACATCTCTAATGTGCACAATCCCTGACTCCCTAAATGCACACATATATAAGTAAAGTAATTCAAATGTATGCACATACGTGCCAACATGATGATTAGGTTTAACAGAGGTCCATTATTGCTTTTCCACTCCCAGTTTTCACAGATTTACGAATACGATCATGTAGAACAGACAGCTAACATGCACATACACATAAATTATTTGATGAGCTTTCTACTCATTTAGGTCATTGACCTGGTGATGACTCACTAACTGGATGCAAGGTGGTGCAGCTGGTTTTACTGCTGCCTCTCAACCAGAAGGTCACAGATTCCAGTCCCAGCTGCAGCCTTTCTGTGTGGAGTTACAGTTTCTCCCTATGCATGCGTAGGTTTTCTCCCACTAATCACAACACGCCTCATACTTGTATGTAAGTTATGTTGGATAAAAGCATCTGCATGAATAAACATAAACATAGAAACTATATGAGTAGTGATACCTACTTTAATAAGGTGTGATCAAGATGGCGCCAGTGTGGTCGGCGCGTCGTCATTCAGCTGTTTTTGTTTCTTTTCATTACTTTTAGTCTATGTTTTAGCCTGTGCTTTTTGAAAAGTTGATTCTGTATACACTTATGACCGCCAGACATTGTTTAACATTGGATTCTCCGCTGGATTATTGCTTCGACGCCGCTGACGTCGGGGGAAGCGTAGCGGTCAGCTCGTATAAGGCTATGAGCTAGCCTATGCTCCTGGTGGGACCTGGCTGAAAACAGCAGCTCTGATTTCCACCTCTCTGCCCCGGGCCGCTCGTCGACTTTGCCCGGATCCTGCTGGGTACCGGTGATCGGGGGTAGTTGGGTTGATGACTCTCTTCGTGCTACCGTGCCATTGCGTGTGTGTCGGAGAGGGGTTAATCACTAGAACCTACGGAATTGGACCAGCTAGATCGGGTACTCCAACAGCCTCTGATAAAACTCTGTTGTGCTCCATCAGGTTTGGACTTCTCAACACCAGCAGGTCAGTTATGAATAAGTCCTTTATTTTAAATGACATTTCAAGACCCAGGGGTTGATTTTCTTGGAATTGTGTGGAGTTGGATCCCCTCAGCGCAAACTGATGTGCTTGCTGAACTAACACCTGATGACTGTGTGTGTTTCAATGTCCAGAGAAAGACTGGTGGAGGTGGTGGTCTGGTCTGCATCACTAGGAATGTGATGAACTGCAGGCAACTCGGTTTTTTGTTGCATTTTGAGAGCTTTGAGCTGTACTTATTTAACTTTGACCTGGACTCAGACTAAAGCCAAACTGACAGTACTATCTGATGTTGCTCCAGGATTATGTGTTTATTGCCTCTTGTTGCCTGTGTTTTTATCAGATTTAGTGTCTTTCACAGTCATTTTAACCAATATTTAGACTAATTATTTAAGGTGTTTATATATTTTTAATCAGCCTGTTGTTTTTATTTCTGAATTCTTTTTTAATCTTCTGTGTTTTTTGACTGTGTTCAGCGCTCTGGGCTGCCTTGACTGGTGGTGAGAAGGCGCTTTATAAATCAATAAATGAGTATGAAAACTGATTTAAAGTTTAAAACTAAATAAACGTTGAAAAAAATCATAAGAAAAGTATACAAGCTCAAGCAAACTTAACTTTATAATTCAATCATTTCTATTTATTCCAGTTCTGATTCTTTTCTGTTCAGTTCTGTTTCTTTTTATTTTGTTTTAATGCCCCATGCTGAGCGCACATGAGGTGGCAGAGGACAGTGGACTTCTTTTTAACAGGAAGAGACCTCAGACTCAGGAAGAGTGACCATCTGCCTTTACCAGCTGGGGGTTGAGAGGACAGGAAAGAGACAAACACAAAAACACCAGGCCAGATATACTGGTTCTGAGAGGGTAAAGTCACTGAGAATAGACATTGCATCATGTGGAGAAAAGCACTCAATGCATAATGGAAGATATCCTATAAGTCTTGGTAGCAACATTAAATAAAGAGATTCAGATTACGTGAGTCAGCCCTTACTGTAAGCTTTAGGAAAGACTTCACTTAAAAGTAGGGAAGGTGCTCGTCTCCTAAAAGAGACCAGCACCTTCTATTCTTCTGTTCTTTTATGTCTAAGAATGAATGAAGCCTGCTTATGAGGAGCTTAAAATGTAAGAAAATAATAACTCCCTTTCTGGATTTATCAAAGAACCAATAAAAAGATGATAAAATAGTAGACACATAAACTCTTTCGTAATTTTCAGCAAACCCAAAGCAATTTTGGATCATCTGGAAGCTACTGAGACGTTTCAGAGCAGAATTTAACCTTTTATATGTCCCAGAGGAATTAGGGAGGTACTGAAAAATGTTTTTAGCTATAAATGTTTGTTAAAATAAACACGAATATTCTGGTGAAAAATAATGTCAGCGCATGACAGTGGTATTGCACCCCACAGAGAAATATGCTGCATCAGAAGCATGAGTAGATCATTATTACACAAAGGAGCCTTAAAAAGAGAAATGTATGATATTATGCATGATAATAAAATAAGAAAATGCATATTTTGTATTAACACAATATGTAAAAACAAAACAAGTTCCTGTGTGGAGGTTGTAACTCTATCCTTCCTGCTCCATGTTGAAACAGCTGCTGTTCCTCTGGATGTCTCTGGTTTGACTTCCAGCTGTGGCGCAGTCACCGTAGTTGATCATATCTACGCTCGAGTTTCCATCAAAAGCACTTCCAGCAGATGTACTGTTTCAGAAACATCCCAGAAGCAAATTGGAGCTCCCAAAATGCTCCTGATGTGACATAAAGCCCAGAAAGCAGCTGAATAAAACCAGGATGGTGGAACAGGAACAAGGGTTGAAGCTAGTTTTAATGTTTGATTCTTGTTTTGTTTTGTGAAACACTGGCACACTTTTGTAACGCTAGTTGATTACAGCTTCAAGGAACTGATTAGAGTTAAACTTTGCTTTATTTGCTTTTATTTGTTAGATCCTTTCATAAATGATCACTGTGAGTGTGTTCATATTAAAAGGGTCTTTGTCAGATGGTATATGGTCAAAACTATTCACATAATTAACACCCTTCATTTAAGGAACCACACTACCTCTCTCTCTCTTTGTGTGTGTGGGTTTGTGTGTGTGTCTGTGTGTGTCCCTATGTGCGTTCCATGCAGGTGAATAATTCACATCTTTGCTGACTACATAGAAATTTAATGAGACACTGTCAAGAGGGAGATGTAGCAGAAAGTTGCAGAAGGATCAATAACACAGAATTCATCCTCTATCTACTCTATTGATTACTTCTGTCGAATAAGAAAAGACATCCAATGCTTGAGCCTTTTCTCAAAACTCCCACAGGACATTTTCAGATCTTTTCAGACATATTTTACATAAAATAAAAACATTTACTCAGTTCGATTTAATGAGAGATTTTGAAATCTTTATTTACTAAATTGCAGATGTTTTAGTATACTAATAAGTCTGTTTTAGTTACATTACTGTGCATTAGTGGCCGTGGTTCTTTCAGGTTGGGTTTTTCTTGTCTACTAGTGATGGTATAGGACAAAGGGAGAGATGGGTCGATGCACTGAGGCTTCATCTGGTGATGAAGGTGCTGCTTCAGGCGGTAGTGGTGAAAACGGACTTGAGTCAAAAGTAACTAAGAACTGTTTATTTCTAGAGCACCTTTCAATAAATCACAAGGTGCTTATCACAAGTGAAGCAAAACTTCATGGAAAATTGACACTAGGAGTACAGAATCAATACGTTTACAGTTTACAGAGAAAATAACTGATGCACAGGAGTTCACGTAAGTAAGTAAGTAAGTAAGTAAGTAAGTAAGTAAGTAAAGTTTATTTCTATAGCACCTTTCACAGAAAAAATCACAAAGTGCTTCACAGAAAACAGAATCAAACATGATAAAACAAATAAAATCAGTTAAACAAACAAAATATCATTACAAATCAAAATCATTAAACAACAACAAGAGAACATAAAAGAGTTATTTAAAAGCAGTTTTGAATAATTGGGTCTTCAGCTGCTTTTTAAAGGAGTCCAGACAGTCTATACAGCGTAAAACTAAAGGAAGGTCATTCCAAAGTCGCGGTGCAACAGACTGGAAGGAGCGATCACCTCGACTTTTAAATCTGGTCCTTGGAACTGTTAGGAGATTCTGGTCTGTGGACCTGAGAGCTCGGGTTGGAGCGTACGGCTTTATCAGTTCAGTAACATAAACAGGAGCTTGACCATGTAGGGCCCTGAAAGTTAGAGTCAGGATTTTAAAATGAACTCTACATTTAACAGGTAACCAGTGCAGAGACCTCAGAATAGGAGTGATGTGATCTTTCCTGTTTGCTCCAGTGAGGAGCCTCGCTGCAGAGTTCTGGACCAGCTGAAGGCCATAAAGGGCTTTTTGGTTCAAACATGTGAAAAGTGTGTTACAGTAATCTAGACGGGAGGAGATCAAAGCATGAAGAACCATTTCCAGTTCAGGTTTTGACACCAACTCACTCAGTTTGCAAATATTTCTCAGATGATAAAAACAGTTTCTGACCAGCTGTTTTGAGTGACCTTCAAGAGACATTGATTGGTCGAAAATAACACCCAGATTCCTCAGGTTTTGAGAGCCAGTTTAAACAGGTGTGTTTTGAGCTGCTTTAAAAATAACAACACTGAGTCCACTGATCTCAGACTCAGGGGGCGAGGGTTCCAGATTCTGGGGCGAAAGCAGCAATTGTTCTGTCTTTTTAGTTTTTAGCCTGGTACACTGTACAACCAGTAGGTTTTGATCACTGGACCTCAGGTACCTGCTTGTCATGTAAGGATGCAAAGATCACTGATGTATGCTGATGCTTATCCATGTCAGGACCTTAAAACCAGAACCATGATCTTAAAATGACCTGTAGAATTTAGCAAGTGAAGCTGGAGGAGGAGTAGGGTAACGTGGTTGTATTTGGAGGACTTAAAAGCCTGGCACAAGCGTTCAAAGGCTCTTAATTTACTTGTCTGTCTACATTCCAACCCTTGCCTATATGGTCACGAGACCAGTGTGATCATGTCATTGATGCAGTCTCACCACCAAAGACGAGCTGTGACCGATATCAAACACTGCCAGAAAGTCTGAGATTGGAATTTAACCAACAAATAGGAACCCACCCAGAGCGTGACACAAAAGTGATGAGCCCAAGAAATGGAGAGCACACAGAAGCAGAGATCCTCAGATGTCTCCTTTTCCTAGTTTTAGAGTCAGAATCCAACAATAATAGTGTAAAAATGTGCCCTTTCTTTTTACATTCATTGTTTTCTCTTTGCATATTTGTGATGCAACTCTACAGCATTGCTTCACTTAATGTTTGAAGGACCTTTATTGTGTTCAGTACATTTACAATAACTCATACAGTGTGACTTATAATACATCTTCCATCATACAGTCTGACCAGTACGAGTCCATTATGACTATCGCACAGTGTGAACTCGACTTTAGAGATGAGGCGAGGAGCTATGTCCTCTTAAAAATCTGAAAAATGCTTAAAGCAGGTGTTGCATTGATCAGAAACAAGCATTTGTAGTACACCAAAGTCTGAGTGGTCAACAATGTAACATCTGAATCTGTTCATCTCCTCCAAATGATCTTCAGTCACACAAATACAGCTTTCACAGAACTCTACAGTCCGATCATTTTGTGCATGAACTTACAGTGCATACATAATCACACACGCATGAATGTCAGATATCACACCCATCCATCCCCCTTTCAAGTATCCACAGATCATTTACCCCTAGTGACTAAGCCAGACACAACTGTTTTGTCCAGATGGCAACCTTTGACATCTGGGATGAAATTCCATTAACCAGCACCCTCTGGAGAGCAGCTTTAATTGTTGATTTCAATAAAAACAGATGACAAAATCTGGCTTTTGTTTTGTTACTTTCAAAGAAATTCTGCTTATTGAAATAGTCAAAATAATTTAGAATAGAAATAACTAAAACCTGCTAATTGAAAACAACACTAATTACATTTTGTTACATATCAGTAACACCAGTTGTGGCCAACACATTTAGTGTTAAAATAAACAGGAAGCACTGTGGCAACATCTGTTGTCCTGTGGTAGCTTGTTCACAAGATCCTTAATTGTGTTTGCTACAAACTTTCAGTCAAATTCTGCAGAGTTTACCTCCACTAACTGTTTTTGCCTGTTATGGACTGGCAACCTGTCCAGGGTGCCCCCCGCTTCTCGCCCTGTGATACGCACCAACTCCCGGAAACCCAAACTGGATGAAACAGTTAAGAAGATGAATGGATGGATGGAAACTGTTTTTGTGCTCATCACCTCATATGAGCCTGAATAAGAACCTCCATCCAAAGACTTTGTCATTATACTCTGTGAGAACATCTTCAGCGAAGAATTTAATTTGGAAAACGCAAAGCTGAAGAAAATGATCAAAATCTTGAGAACGGCAAAAGTTTGACTTGGTTACGCAACACAAGGCGGCAGGTTTCCGGTGCTGTTTTTATGAGGGAATCCTCTGGGTCCATACAAGCCTTTTCCACTCCCGTTGGACTGCAATTAGGCTGGTTGGAGTGATGTGGTGCCAGAGGCCTTGGTATGAGCTACTTCACACAGGTCCTCAGAGAAATAACAGAGCTTACCTCTCTCTTTCGCTTTCTGTCTCTCTCAACATGCTGTCAGAACCTCTTTTTGACTTCTTTTCTCTCTCTGTCTCATAACTTCTTCTCGTCTGTCCCTTCTTATTCTGCTCCTTCTCTCCCCTCTTTCCTTTCTTCTTTTTTTCTCCCCAGCCCATTTCTCCCTCTCTGCCTCCCCTGTTTTGTTTATGTTGTTTTTCCAAGCTGATTAATTTGAATAAACTGCCAGGGTTTAAATGAATTATTGATCATGGCGCAGACTTTTAGAGGAAGAGTAAGGTCCTATTAATTGTGCTGTGCATTGGATCACAGTTATCTTTTAATTAGTCAATGAAAAGACCGGACCAAATCTTTATTGCACAATTTCCTGCTACAGCTGCCTTTCTAATATCAACTTTATATTGCAGTTTGAAATCTCATTAATGTCTCATTTCATGACTGAATTCAGCTTTTATTTGTATCTTTGGTATGCAAATATGAAATAAAAGTTTCACTCTCTCTGCTTTACTTTTTTAAATGTACCAGTCTGTTCACACCATAAGGCATGGTGTGAAATTCAGAAGGATTTATTGCAAAATGCCTGAATTGCAAAGGAAATGTTGAGAAACAGTCAAGACTCAATGCAAGACTGATAAACTCTTCAAATGTCCCAAACTTTTGTTTTAGCTGCTACAACAGTGGCTTTCTGTACATTAGACCATTTCAGCTCTTTTGTCTTTTGAGACAAAATGCACTGGTTACCAGTTTATTCTGGGACACCTTCATCAAAAAGTCTTGGTTTGTCTCTTCGGACTGTACACAGCAGTATTTTAGATTCAAATCATTTCAGATCACTGCCCAACAGACAGCTTTTACATTTTAATCTGACTAGGTTTTCTAATTTTCTATGAGGCTGTTCTCTTGCGTGCTTCGACATCTTTAATTTATTCAATGACTACAGCTTCATTTCCCATTGCCAATGATTTTCTGCTATGCCACAAGACTTGGTAAGGAGTCTATTGATTCACACCTCTCTCTCCTTTCTCACCCCCTCAGTGACCGGCTGACGTAAACCTCTGGTTCATTAGATGGTGGCTGAGGCAGAAACAAAAAAACGAAGGAAGGGAGATGTGAGAAGAAAGGACACACAGAGAACAGCAGGAAATTAGCACGACTTGATGGAATGAGGAGAAAGTTTATGTGAGAATTAAAACGTTTGTTAGCAGGAAGACTTGATTGATTGAGGTTTCTGTTCTATAAAATCAATCCTCTCTCTATCAAAGACTGTCTCACATGTTTAAAGTTCAATATCTGTTGGTAAGGTGAACATCATTCTGTTGTGTTCCAGAGATTTTGCCTCAGAAAATACCACTGCTGCACCCCACTGGGCCCTCTGGTTCATGCCTGCTGCTTTTGAAGACCCACAGACCAGCCATGTCCTGTAGGCCTCCTTCAGTCTGTTGACCTCTCTGACTTCTGGGTTCCACCATAGGTCTGGGGGTTACCACCAATGACACTGGCCATGACTGGCCCTTACCACAACCGGCACCTGTCACCTGCCACAACCCCAAGCCTGATGTCCCCCACTGCTCCTGAACTGCAGTCAACACTCTGCCAAAGGTGGAAGCTAAAGACCACGTTGACAGGTTCTTTTGCTAGGCATTCCCAGCATTCCCCTGCCATCTGATTCAACTCACCACCATGTGGTGATCAGTTGACAGCCCACCTCTCTTCACCCGATTGTCCAAAACATTTGGCTGCAGGTCCGTTGACTACAAATTTGATCGTCCACTTGTGACCAAGGCTGCCCTGGATCCCTTGGTACTAGAGTCTTCAAAAAGGGTGGGTAGTCTGAGCTACTATTTGGTGGATGAGCACAAACCAGTCAGGATCCAAATGCACAGCGAAGCTACCTTTTAGTCCCCTGAGGTAAACCCCATTAAGGGAGTTCTGGGGCTAACACAATGCCCACCCCAGCACTCCACCTCTCACCCAGAGCAACTCCATGCAGGTAAGAAGAAATTCCAACTTATCTGAAAGACTTGGGTTCCAGAGTCAATGCTATTTTTTGAGGTGAGTCTGACAATATCAAACTCCAGCTTCTTTCCTGCTAGAGAGGTAATGTCCTATGTCCCAACTGCCAGTTTGTGTCTGGGGAAAAAATTGCCAAAGCTCCCTCATTATCTGCCACCCCATCCACAATGCACCAGACTCTTTATGTTCCTCCTGCAGGTAGTGGGTCCACCGGTGAACAAGTCCCTATAAATGGTTTGGGCTGGGCCCGGCCGTGCCCCATGGGCAAAAGCTCGGCCACCAGGCACACGATCACAAGCCCCAACCCCACGCCTGGCTCCAGAACAGGACCCCAGTAACCCTTCATAGTGGGATGTTTCACTCATGAAATCTCTCCTGAACCCTTGTCTTTCTCACCCTTCACCTGGAAAACATTTCCTAGGGTAAAAAGTGCCCTGGACAACATAGCTCCTAGAATCATTAGGGCACACAAACTCCTCCACCTCATGGTGGTTCAAGGAGGGGATGTTTTGTTTGGCTTTTAAAATGCTTTTTAGAAAAATAAATATCAGAAATAATTAGTTATGATTAATTGACCCATGATGACCTTTCATACTGCTCATCATCTCTAGTGTCTGGCTGAAGACTTGGTATTAAACACTAAGAGCAATTTATCAGAGCTTCCACATTTTATGGGCAGTTTTCTACTATTCAGTTTTCACATGTAGATGATTACATTTATTTTCTAAATCAGTTAATTTGAAAGGATTTCACATAATGTTTAGTGTAAATGAAAATATATACACCACTTTTTGTTGTGACAGTAGAAAAGTAAGATGTATTAAACAGGATAACATATTCTGTCAAGTCAACATTATGGATGATACTGAGAAGACTTATCTTAGGATGAATGCTTATGTGTGTGTGTGTGTGTGTGTGCATGTGCGTGTGTGTGCGTGCATGCGTGTGTGTGTGTGAGTGAGTGTGACTGACTCCGACCCCATGCAGTCAAGTAGAGGCTCTAACCCACTAATGGGAAACTTATCTCTCTTGAACACACACTGACCGTCACTGACCTTCACCACCTGCTAATTGGCACAGGCAGGTTTTGGCTTTTACAAGACTGTTGTCAAGTATGTGTGCACAAGCGTGTGCACGTGCATCTAGTTTTTCAAGCGAATAAGTTGAGAAAACATATGCAATTGTGTTCTATACAAATACCTTATTTAACCCTTTTGAGACCTTTTTTCTGCCTCTGTCAAGGAGCAACATTTATATAAAGCATCCTGTTCCTCTTCTCCTCAGTCTGACACTTCTACCAGTTCTGAGCCCTCATGTGTTCATTCTGTTTGTATTCATTCAGCTTCCTTCTTGGGTTAGTTGATGGTGTTATAGGATCAAGTGGTGTTTTGATCATATACATATTTATGTGTGAATCATAACTTAATATGAAAGGTCATAAAACAAAGACTGAATTATATTTCTGTCAAATGAAAAGGCGTTTTGGTATTTATAACTAGATGGCACATTTTTTCCAAAATCATTGAATGTTTTTACAATGAAATGCCTTTTATTCAAGCCTATTTCTGGTGATTGTCTCCAGCCTTGTAGATGAGGTAAATTGAGCTTTTCTGAAGAGGACCAAATGGAGTGCTTTTTCTCTAAAGCAGCAGAAAATTTTACCTTCATGCAGCCAGCAGTAGAACAAAATGCTGACCTCATGCAAACTCAAACTGCTGTCATAAAAAAAAAAAAAACAACCAAGATGAATACTGTTGTTAAACAAAAGACGAGTGAGCAAAATAGTGTTTTTCTCTTCTTTAAGCTATTTCCTCTGGTTGGAAAGAAATACAAGAGAAATAGATGGTGAGTTGTAGTGAAGGTGCAACAAACCTAAAAGGAAAAGTGTCTTTTAAAGTATCAAAACGAGAGGCGGGGGGGTCTCCTTCATAGCCTTTGGGATGTGTATGCGTGGTATTTTTGCAGCAGATTGCCAGTATACTCTGAAGTGTGGTTTTCCATATCAGAATGAGCTCATCTCCTTTAAAAATTCCAACAGAAAGAACATTAATCATTGAAATGGAATTGCTTCATAACTGATTGCTTTAACTGCTTCCCCCTCAGAAACAAAACACGATCAAAGCCAGTGCAACTGAGCTTGCCACGTCGTGTGTCTCCCTAATGGGAGAAAGACAACATTACACATCGCTTCCTCGTTCCCTGAATTATTCAGCTACACCTCAGGCCATTGTCTATTGATGTTTCGCGCCTTATCCAATCTACAGCTGACAATCCTGACACCAGCCACATCCAAAACACCCCACCCCCAAATCATCACTATTTTATCATGCGGATGTGTTTGTGTTAATATTCATAGCGAGTAAAGCTCAACAAAGTCGAGTAGGCAGAGATTTAATTTGATATTCTCCCCAGATGTTGTAAAACATTGGTGTGATTAGCATACGCACGATGGAGCTAAATGAAATAATCATTTTATGAAGCCACGCCCATTAATACATGAACACTTCAGTGATATAGCACATTAAACAATATACTGTAGCTACCAGCCAAACATATGTTCCGTTTATATATGCAAATTGAAGTTGAGTGGCTGGAAATCTGAAACACTTGAGTGATTTAAATAATCCAGAGTATTCAAAATGTCTTGAAGCAGCGAATGTCCACTTCTCTTCCATTACTTTATTGTCTGTAGATAAGATCAGCTATTTACAGGCTCTTCAGATTCATTACTCATTTCTTTTATTATGCTTTAAAATTATTTTCTGAATATCTACTAAACTCAATCCTCTACCAGAGCTGCTCACTGGTTGGTTTCCATGAAAAACACAGATCGTTTCAGTGGATCAGTCAGTTCTGTGGTCATAACCTGTATTATCTAATGCTGCTCACCGTTAGGCTGTGCATTGCTGACGGTGAGCAGCTGTCTCCCAGCAGGTGTGAAGCCCACACACACACACACACACACACACACTACAGACAGGAAATAACAGCTTCACCTGGGCCAGCACTCACCTGTGCTCCATCCTGACTCCGTCTCTGCTTCTCTGTGGGAGAGAACGCCTCCAAAACAGTTATCACTTCTACTTCTTCAATTAATGTTCTCTTTGAGTTTCTTCTTGTTTTATTAGTATTCTAATTTGTCAAAAATTTGACCTAGCTTCGTGTCTCAAAAGGTTCGTACACCAAAAGTTGGTATTTTTTTGGTGCAAACAGACATCCCCTACCACACAGCCCACACAGTATCAAGTGGTTTCCATCCAGAAGGCGTAGGAGCTCTGTTCTGTTTTGTCTCACTGTATGAGACCAGAGAAATGCCAATTTCTGGAGGCTGCTTTGGATTTTAGATAAACATTTGGTCTCTTGTCTTGTTGACCCCTCAGGCTTTAAATTAAAGACAGGATGAAGCTTTAGAGTGAAAATACTTGCTCTGAATGCAGCACATACAATGACCTTTGTTATAGTAAATAATCTAATTGCCATCATCACAAGTATCAAATATATTCCCCTTTTGTAAAAATGTGTGGATCTTCTCCTTGTTCTTTGATATCAATATTTTTTTAAAGTTTGAAACTTGAATCTTGAAGCTGTAAGTTGAATAAAACCTTTCCTTAATGTGACCAGTGAACTGCTGCTCTATAGTTTATTTTTTAAGCATAAAATTCAAGATAGAAAACGTTATAATTTTTCCAGCATTATTATCTAAAACTTTCATTTGTTGCAGGTTATTCTTTCTGAAAAAGCAATTCTGCAACTGAGTGACTATAAAGTGTCTCATTAAGACAACATGTTCAACCTCAGTCACTTTTAAAGCACATTCATTGCGATGCATTACTTTATTAAAACACAGCATTGATCCACAAATCCCTCAGTGAAGTTAGGCCAGAGGATGTCTGTTCTGTTATTTCCTTTTTACAAGCACAATATTTAGAGAGAAAATTTAAAGAGACTGAATGTCTTTTTCTCTGCATCGTTGGTTCACTTCCTTCTTTGCATTCACATTTGCAACCATGTCATGGAGCATCCTGAGAGTTGGATGCAGGTTATGGTGTTAAGACACATGTAGGTAGCAGTTTTCATGTTTTGGTTTGAAATGAATGGAAAAGGAATGGATTTAGTCAACATCAGCTCCCCTTGTTTGGCTGTTTATCTGAAGCAAGAGGCTTCTTTTTACAAGTTTGATCGCAAAAAAAACCCACAGCAACCAACCAGGTAATGTCCCTATGAGACGGTTGCTCATGAGCTTGATTTGTCACTATTAGTTTGCTTTAGAAAAACATCACTGAGGCTGTCAGATAACAACTATTGTCAACTGTGAGGACAAGTTGCTGTTACTTCATGTTTGACAGGTATAAAAAGGGTTTCTTCAAGTCAAAGTTAAAGTGAAATAAAATAATATAACAATATTTTTAAGCAAATAAGAACATTATAGATTTAAAGTTCACATATATTTATTTCTTACTTTCTTTTTCTTTCTTTCTCGTTTTAACAGCGAAACTCATGCATGAGTTGTTGTTTTTACTATGTCCACTCTCCACTCTGTATGTTTACCAGGCTGCGCTATCGTGCCTTCAGGCTGCACACGATCAGCTCTAACAGTCTGCCAGCGACCTTTCTTAGCTTTTCTTCAGATCAAAGTCTTTACTCAGCATCACCCGCAGGTCCCAACCTCCAGTCCTTTCCACTTGATGCAAACGAGAACAAAAGGCAAGCTGGAGAAGGACAAACAGAGGACAGAGGAGAAAGCAAGAACAGAGATGAGGAGAACAGGGATAGGCCATGCTGAGAGGTCGTGTTTGATGGGAACTCTGGATCTCCTGCAGATACACAATGAGAAAGGTCAGATCAGCTCAGCCAAAATAGAAACGTGGAGGAGGCGGGCAGAGGACAAAAGACAGGGTGGAAATGATCTGGAGACTGTTGAAGAAGAGGAGGAAGAGGGGGAGGAGAGGGAGGACGAGGCAGGGGGGAGGACCTCATCGACAGGCGTAGCAGCTCCAATTAAGATTGGTCAACAGATAAAGAGATCCATGTGTTTGTGTGAGAGTGTGCAGGTCTCAATCATTGTGAGGGTGTGAAATGGGAAGTAAAAAGAGCCTGAGTGTGCTCGAGTGTTTGAGTGTGTATTTGTATCAGCATGTGTGTGTGTGTGTCCCTGCAGCTGTTTTAGCTTCTTTGTATTTGCCTTCTTTGCCTTCAAGCAGATATGTGATCACTGATATCTATATATTGTACAACTATGGTACGGAATGTGTGCATAGTATGTGTAAAATTGTATAAGCCTGCATCTTGAAGAGTCTCATTTTTTATTAAGAAACCAGAATAACATTTCCTGAAATGGATAAAAATATATAAATAATGTTCTCAACTTGTATTTCCATCTGGAATATGTATGTATGGTTACTCCTTTTTGACCTGAAAAGAAACATCTCCTCACTCCCAGCAAGTAGACAAACTCATAAAGTTTGATCAAATCTCATTTTAGAGCATTTTTAAAGTTGCTAATGACCTTTTTATTTAAAATTGACAAAAGTCAGTTATTGATTCAAAAATGTCAGCATTTAGCTGAGATTGGTAAGAAAATAATAATTGTATCATTCCAGATTTAGGTCCCATACTACTGGTCTATAATATCCAACTAAGCAAAACCACTAGATTTAAAGCACTGTTACAATATAAGACTGTATATAATAGAACAGTATATCTTCCTGATTTTAAACTCCCATTTTATTTCACTATCAAGCACCCATGGGGAAAAGTATAAACAAATAAAAAGGACATGTAGCTAATTAACTGTTTTTATATGGACAGACGAAGACAAATAAAAGTGAGTGAAGATGATTCAATGAAGAAAGTGTTGCTCTTTATCTGTTGATCATGGCAGATCAAATTCAAGCTTTGTTAAAGGACAGCGGATCAGTGTCACCATCACCAAGGCCCAATCTTCAGTGCTCAGTGTCTCCGTCTATTGTTCTCACTAACCTTGTCTGACGGTTGTTCTTTTGCTTTTTGCATCACTAAGTATAACCAGAAAAGCAGAGGAGACACTGTGTCAAGATAAGACAGGCAAATAATCTGAGTCTGATAAGTGATTTGTGCATTCCTTTGAAATGCTTCTTTAATTGTTTATGATCAGTTAGCTAGATATCACATCAACAGTGATCTTGATTAAATGATCATGTGTGTTTTTATGTCATTTTTTAAAATCTTTGATTTCAACACTGATTTAACTTTCCCTCATGCACCCATACAATTCTTATATTATTGCAATTAGTTTGCATTTTCTAAAATTAAAGGAAATTGTTGAAACTATTATGAAGATGTCCATCTGTTAGTGTGCATTAAAACTTCATGTTCCCCAATGCCTACTGTGCCTGCAATATGCTGTGCACGACATCCCCTGTAGCAAATTCTCAAGATCAGGCTGCTTGGAAAGTTGGCGTGACTATCAGGATATAGACACATTCCTCCCTGTGACATCCACCTGCTATAAGCTTTTCATCTTGACTTCTCAGTTTGTGAACTGTTCCTTAATTGAAGACACCAAGCATTGATCTTTTTTGTCTTGACAGTTCCAGATGTTGCTCAACCATCTGAGAGGACTCGAGGGAGTGGTTTAGACTGCATGCAGACAGGTAAATGATGACCTTGTGACTTATGGAGAGACGATGTATGGCAGACTGTAAAACTAAACCTGCTGTCAACCACATGATCAAAACATGACCTCCCTCCACATATTCATGAGAAAAAGTTGAATGAGTCATTCTTAACAGCTTGAAATGTGGTTCTCCTGTCCTTTTTTAAGCCATCATCTGTATAACTAGTGTTTCATTGTGTGTTATGTCTCTTCTCTCACCTCCATCTTTCACAAAACCCAGTTCATTTCAAGTGTCGCACTCTGCAACTTTAATTTCCTCTTTCTTCTGCTTCATTCCACTCTGTCCTCTATGTCTCAGCAGCTCTCAGAGGTTATATTCTCTATTCTTCAAGGCTCGTTGCTCACAGTAAGGGATCTATTCTCACCGCCTACCAGTCTGGGACCTTGAAGACCTGTGAGGATGATCTATGGCTATATCCTTTTTGACTGAATGAATGAAACTAATCTGCCTTCCAGTATCCAGTATTTGAGGAAAAAATTTAAGGTTGTGTTAGTGCAAAAAAGGTTATTGTTTAAATATATTTGTGAGAATTAGTTGGACACATATTAATATCCCTGACTGGGTCCCCACTGTGTGGTACTATGAAATATGTGCACCTCAACTGAGTCTAACAAGCTGACTGATCTTTGGTGCAACAGCATGCAAATATGATCATTTCAAATTCATATGTTAAGCATGCTAGTTGATTTGCATACAGAGGTGTAGTGTAGAGTCCTAACAGGGTCATGGTTAATAGAATTAGCATTGCATTTTCAGCAGAAAATTGCTGTGCCAGCAGTATAAGGTTGTAGAGCAATGCAGCAGAAAGAGAAAACAGTCACCCCACTGGCTCCCATATGTTCCTCCTGTGTTGGTTTGGTAGGTCAGAGATACCAGAAACATGTCTGACCTGTTACTTCTCTTCATGTCCCACTGATATTCTTCTTCTTTACAAGTGTTTTTTTTTTTTCCCAGCAAAACACATTTTGGTCAAATATTATTTGATTTCCCAATGGTGGTCAGAGAATTCTATTTATGCCAAAAGAGACACAAAATAATACATTGAAGCAACTTTTAATCAGGTTTCACAGAAGAAGCAAAGATTGGCGTAGCTATCTAAATGTTGCAACAAAATGATAAAGCAAGTAAACTTCGATTGTTGGGTAAAGCCATTTATCTGAATGTTGTTCATGCACATCTGCAGCTGCCACCATTAATACAGTAGTTCAACAACCTGGTCTTCTTCAGCTATGAATCAGGGTAAAGGCCCTTAGTTTATGTTTAAGTCACTTCTTAAGATTCATTTGCATTCCTTGACTTTTAACCCTTGTGTTGTCCTTGAGTCATCTTGACACTAGTTTTCATTATGCTGTTTATGGCACTGCAGAAACATGTTCAGAAGATTGCAGTATAGCAGCAGCTTAACAAGGGACTTAGCATCATCCTAAGAGCACTCACTACACTGCCAAGTGGAAACCAAACTGATCATTGGAGACATCCTGTACGAGGACTGCAAAGGCAGGTTTGGAGTAGAGGCTGGAAAGCAGAACAAGGGCCCAAAGCAGAAGGTATGAAGGGAGTGAGATCGAGCAGCTATTGAAAAGACAGTGGCAGCTCCATAAGCAGTGGAGGAAGGCAAGCAAAGAGAAGAAGGAGGGCTTGAAGTACTACAGGAAGAGGTCAAAAAGAACCTTGCCTGCCTGTGGAGGGCACAACATATCCATAAATACAAAAGGCAAAATGAGAAGGAGAGGTGCAGCTTCTTTAAAAACACCTTCAAGCATGTGAGACAGCTAATGGAGGACAAATGGTAAATGGCCTGTATTTATAGAGCACTTTCTAGAGTGTTCTACACTCCCCGAAGAGCTGTATAACACTCATTAACACACTGGTGGTAATAAACTACATTGCAGCTTCAGCTGCCCTGGGTCACACTGACAGAGGCGGGGATGCCATGCACAGGTGCCTGCCAAGTCCCTCCGACCACCACCAGTAGGTAAGGTAGGTGAAGTTTCTTGCCCAAGGACACAATGGCAAAGTAACCCAGCTGAAGCTGGGATTGAACCGGTGACCCTCCAGTTGCCAGACCTGTCACTCTACCAACTGAGCTACCACCGCCCCAAGACAAGACAAGAGATGTGTGCTGCTGGAGATTATACAATCTGAGCTGGAGAGTTACACCAGGGAACAGTATGGGCATCCAGCAAAATCAACTTTGCTGGGATTACAAAGTTATGCTCCTCACCTAGCCCCATCCTTACTGCTCAACATTGTTCTCCTGAAGCTCAGCAAGGTAGCAGAATTAAGAAAAAGCCAGAGCAGCCTCAGCCCCAGGTCCCAATAAAATCCCATAAAAACTGTACAGGTATTGCCCAGGGGTCCAGAGACATCTGTGGAACCTCCTGAGAGTGGCCTGGAAGACCAAAATCATCCCATCAGAGTGGCAAAGTGTGGTGACTCCACCACCATTAGCCAGGACAGGAGCATTGCACTCCTGAATGTTGAAAATTTACATTCTCCATATTGGCAAATAGGCTGACCACCTACCATACAAGCAATGGATACATTGACACCAGAAGGCAGGTATACCTGCAGTCAAATGGGAGCAGATCCAGAGATCAAATAAAGAGAGTGGTGACCTGAATGTTGTGTGGCTGGACCTTGCCAATGCATATGGGTCCGTCCTCCACCAACTCATTGAGTATACCTTGGACTTATTCTACATCCCAATCTGCATCAGAGCCCTGGTATTGAAGTAATTTTAAGACCTCAAGATGTGCTGCAACCATCACATCTTCATGACAGTCTGGCAACAGCATAGGCATAGCCATGGGATACTCAGTATCTGTTCATTGCAGTCTTGGAGATTAGCCTCATAGGGGCAAGAAAGATGGTCGGAAGAGTTAAGCTACCCTGAGGCCAGAGGCTATCACCAGTGAGAGGCTATATGGATGACATTACTACCATTTTCCAGACAGCAGCATGCACAACATGATTGCTGAAGAGGATTGATGAGCTTGTAGCATGGGCAAGGATGAAGATTAAATTTGCCAAATCATGCAGCCTCTCCCTTAGGAAAGGGGTCAGAAGTGACCACACCATCTTTGTTGCAGGTGGTGAACAAATCCCAATGCTGGCAAGTCAACCCATCCGTAGCCTCGGGTACACAGCTGACCTTTCTGACAGGCAAATGGGGAAACAGAGAGGAAACAGCTTATGGATCAACCAGAATCAACCTGAGTCAGCTGGTAAATAAAAAGTTTGAAGATATCAGGTCATACTGTACCCAAGGGTAATGTGGCCTCTGAAGTTGAGCACAGTCCCCTCCTCAGTGGCAGACAAGATGGATAGGCTGGCAAATTATCAGGAAGTGACTGGGACTGCAAAGATGCCTGTCAGGTGTAGGTTTCTTCAACAGGAACACACTACAGATGCCACTGAGATCCATCACTCTGGGAAATAATCAGGAGAATGCTCAAATGGTGCTGTAGCTCAGGGAATCCACTGACCAACTGGTGAGAGCAGCTGGCTCCCAGATACAAACAGGGAGGAAGTGGAAGTCCAGGATGAGGTCGACATGGCAAATAACAGGGTGAAACACACCAAGGTCGTTGGCAGAGTCCAGGAGGGTCACGCATGTCTTGAGAGTAGCAAGACCCCCTTTTCTGGTCAAAGGCCTCCAAGGAAGAGCAGAAAGCCATGGTGGTGGTAGAAGTCACAAGGACAGAGCAGGAGCGCCAAACTAGGTGCTGTCTCCGAGCTAGCAGGAGAACTGGATGCCATGGGAACGTGTCACAGATAGGCCCTTGTCATGGTCTGATCTGTGAAAAATTCCCCAAGCCAGGCTGAGCTTTCTTATAGATCTACCTATGACACCTTAACAGAAACCTCCATCAGTGGTTTGGGGTGGAAGAGACATGCCCTCATTGTGGTACCAATATTGCAAGCCTCCAGCCTCCTATCGGGCTGCAAGACAGCTTCTATCCAAGGCCGCTACAGATGGCGACATGGTTGAGGAAGCTAGCAGAGGTTGCCTAGTCATGTAGACAGGAAGCTCTATTCAGGGCTACTCAAAAACCATGGGCCGCCTATTGAGTACCCCTGGTATAGACTGTATTCGTAACACATTTTTATTCTCTCTGTCAAATGCCCCCCCCCCCCCACACACACACACACTTCTGGGTTAACATAAGTATAACTTAAATAAATAAATAAAATAATTAACTAAGAATAATAATAGAATAATAACATGCCGTGTCATGTTTTGCATTGCAAAAGTTTAAAATAGAGCAATAATTGAATTTTTTGGTAATTTTCACAAATAGATTGGGAAATGGAGAAGTTTGTGGCTCCATGTTGATGTTGATGTATTTTCGGGTAAATATCTGCTTCTTGACCCCTAAATGCCACCCCCCCCCCCCCAAAATGCAAAATAATAATAATAATAATAATAATAAATGCCTGAAGATGCATACCCAAATTAAATTAGATGCTGGTCTGAACCCTTTGCAGTTTGCAATAACTTGTCTCTCTGTTAGGGAAACAGAGAGCAGAATGCTTAACATCTGAAGACAAATTTCTTATAACTATAACTAGATTGTACTTATAAAAGTTGAAACACCCAGAAATCAACCATTTTTTCCTCTCCTTTTTCCCATTGAATTTAAGCATAATAAAATAATTTGTTTGAGAGACACTGAATAGATGCATCTATTTGCTATTTATTGTTATATCTTGTGTTTTATTAGTTTTTTTGTTTTTTTTTTACATAAATACAATTCCATAGGTGATAACTCTGCAAAGTTGCAAATCATTTTTGGGGGAATGTATAGTATTTAATGGTCAGATCTATTCAAATATCTTATTTTGAAAATTACATCCATTATGGCTTTTATGTATATTTTTATTAGCGATTACTTAAATTAAATAAGCTTGTTGCTATATAGAAAATATAACATTTATTACAACAGCTGTGATTATAGGACCATACCTAATTCAAAAACATTTTATTTATAAAGTGAAAAAGAAAAATTTAAAAAGATATGTTGACCTAACATTATATGAACAAAAGCTGCAAGGAAAAAAAATAACACACCAATTCCCAGTTAGAAGTTGAGAAGAAAGAAAAAAAAAATTTTTTAACAGAAAGAAACCCTTGATAGAGCCGGACTGTCATCTTCCTCAAGTGGTTAAGGTGAGGAGAATGCTGGGGGAGAAAAGATAAACAATAATCCATTAAGATTGGTCAGGTTGGTGGGCTCAGTGCCATCAGAACCCTGCAGCACCACAGTCAGAGGTATCCACAGAAAGGTTTGGAAAAGAAAAGAGCACAGGAAGATAATGACATGCAACGCTGGCAAAAATGCATTAAGACTGAAAGAGATGGAGGAAAATGTAGGTGCATTATGTGGTCTCACAGCAGCCTGACACTGCAGGGGCGTCATTACAGTCAGATTTTCAGTAACTATGTCTTATCAAAAGGAAAAGCTGTAAGGCAAATCCCCAAAAGACACGAAATGACCACACCCACTTCAGCACCACATTACATTGTGATCACATATAAAAATGGGATCTTAGCCACAAGAAAACACAGATTTCCTATGCACAGATTTTCAAAAACAGTCTTTTATGTGTTACTTCTAAAAATATACTTGTAAACTGACATTTGTTTTTAGAAAAATCTTCATTTGGACAAAAATGCATAAAGTAACCCCACTATCTGTTTAAACTTTTAAAGGGGATGACAATCAAATTGTAAGAATAAAATATAAAAAATTGGATTCTGAGACATTCAAGAATCTACGGAGCCCGTCTCATGATATGGTGGAAGAATTAGTATTTCGTGCGCACGAATTAGTATTTCGTTCCCACGAATTAGTATTTCGTTCCCACGAATTAGTATTTCGTGCGCACGAATTATTATTTCGTTCCCACGAATTAGTATTTCGTGCGCACGAATTAATTATTCGTGGGACCTGGGCTGGACTCCACGCACAGCAGGGCAGCACTGGTCAGCTGTGGCTGCACGTATTATTATTGCGGGGATGCAGCTCTTTGGCTGCACCCTGATAGAAGAATTACTGGGGACATTTCAGTGATTTCTGGGAGATATTGGACCCTGGTTTTATGTTTAAAATACCGTGTGCCCTTTATCATTCAGCTCTACTTTAAAAGTGCCATGATTTGTGTGCAGGTGTGACAGTGGATGTTAATAAGGAGCACTAAGGCTCATGTTTACCCCAAGGAGACAGGACCAAGGATGTTTAAAATAATGGGTTTATTTACAAATAAAACAAAACAGTCATAAGCCCCAACCAAACAGTGGGGATCCACCAGCAGGGGGCGGAACCCTGCAGGGCAGCAGACCACAAACCTGAGGGTGCACCACACCACACCCACCCTAGGTGCTGCTCCAGCTGCTGCCTCTGCAGAGGGCCCGGCTCCACCTCCTCCTGGCGAGCTCCACTGAAAGAAATAAATGAAAATGGTTAATGACACCTTGTTAGTCCCTCTCTCCCGACTGTTCCCCAAACACACACACACACACCACACACCCTCACGAGCACCGTCCCATGGCTCCATAGAGTCCTGCAGTCCAGAAGCTGAACTGCCGTGGTCCAGCTGACCTGTCAGCTGCTACTGGACTGGACTGATCCGGCGGCAAGCGGAGTCCCAATCAATGTCTGAGAGGCTGGAGGTTGCAGCGCTGCTCCACTGAGCTGGAGACGAAAGTCCCCACAGGCAAAAGAGCAGCGTCCTGGCGCGACCAGGGCGGTCACTCCCTGGGCTGCTCGCTCACACCTGTGGCACATAATGGTGTTATCACACTGAGGAACGAAAAACAGCACACACACGTATGTACACACACACACTCACCAGCCAACGCCATCTCTACCCACCCCCCTGCTAGAGGAGATGGCAACCAAGTGCCTGACAACCTCCCGCTGCTGCACCAGCAGCCGATCCCAGTCACACAGGTGAGCTGACCTGTCAGTCCACCAGCACACCTTGGCAGGGCTTTGATCCAACCTGCTGTCCTTATAGAAATCAGTAAAACAGCTACAGGTGTGGCCAATAAAACCAGGAGCAATCATGCTCATCCTGCCACACAGGGCTGCGCGTCCTGCAGAAACACGAGTTTTCCACTCCACGCAACTAAACGTGTGGTAGAAAGTTTGAAAGTTGTGTAACAAGTCATACAGCTCATGACAAAGTGACAAAGATAGGTAAAAATGACAAGAACTGAATTAGAAAAGGCACTCAAACATCAGTGGGTAGATCCTAATCACGGCTGGTGCAGATGGATGAGGGACTGCGGGATAATATCATCAATACTATTTCGTTCCCACAAAATAGTAATTTGTGGGAACGAAATATGTTTAACGTTCGCACGAATTATTATTTCGTGGGAACGAATTATTATTTCGTGGGAACGAAATACTAATTCGTGCGCACGAAATACAAATTCTTCCACCATGTCATGAGACGGGCTCCGTAAGAATCAGTGTCAGTTAAATATATGTTTTCTTTTTAAGTGATTAATTCAGAGTGTAATAAGGCCCTTTCAGACTCCGTAGCCGCTTTCATAAGACACACCGTGCAGGGAAATCAGTCTACAGTACAACTTCTGCCACAGTGTGTTTTATGAAAGTGCTGTGACGGCTCGGTGTTGCGGGAATTTTGCAGCATTTGTTTGCTTGGTAGTAATATTGCTGCAATGCCAGACTTGTGAATGAAGATATTGGCGCAACAGAGGGAGGTGTCACTAATAATGTGGCAATAATCAAATTATCAAATCAGATAAACATGGGAAAGATCAGCAGAGAAGGTAAACTGGAGTGAGTGATACAGAGTTTCAGGAGCTACTGGCATTAGGAGCTGAGGCAGATGTCGCCTGTCTGGTTGTCTGTTTACTACGGGCACTTCCGTCTCACGTCATAGATGACCCTGCACATTGGCAGTGTGAAGACTGCCCCATAACCCCTTTATACCGCCATTGCGTAATCTTTTGTGAAAAGCACATGATTGCGCAACAATACCAGCACAGTCTGACAACTTATGAACGGCCAAAGGCTCCCAGACGCTGACTCAGTTTCGCAACAAATTGTTTTGTGAAAGAAGCTAATGTCCCCATCTGCACTCAGAACCCGGTCAAATCTCTACTGAAGCTGGTAGTTGAAGACCATCTTCTCTGATGTTCCCAGCAGACACTATTTGGACCTACTAGGTGTGTGCAGTGTTTTCCTCTGCTATCTGATCCAGCTCACCGTCAGTTAACAGCTCCGCACCTCTCTTCACCCGAGTGTCAAACCCATACGACTGCAGGTCAGAAGACATGACTGCAAATCGATCATCATTATGTTCAAACATTTGTTATGGCCAAACTGCAACCTGAACAACTAAAAATAGTTCCACAAACAAACAAAACACTAACACTATGAGTTTTCCTATAAGCACATGGCCATATCAGTCAGCATTCCTTTACTCTGCAGTGTTTTACATCCAAGTTCAACGGTGGCTATTTTTGAAAAACCTGGGCTTTGAAAGCTGATAAACTCAAAACTATGAAAAGATAAAAATGCCAAAAATATTGTAACAAAAATGTTTGCATGCACAAGGTTTCAGTCGCTGCTCTGTTCAGCCTCAATCCCTGATCAACCTTCAACCCGCAGCTCTTTCATCTGGCAGAGCGCCCCTGTCTCACCTCAGGGTCGGCTCTCACCTCCATCACTCAGCCTTGTTAGCCATTCACACTTGTCCTGTGAAATCACACTCTCTTCACGGGGGCTCCTCAACATGCCACACTTCTTCCTTCTTGTTCCTGCCCTCCCTCCAGCTCTCTGAATTTGAATTGACTAAACAGTGTGTCCATCTCCCTTGCCTGAAGCAAACAGATGGGGCACTGCCACTCTCTGCCCATTTTCCTGTCACTCTACCTGTAAGGCAAACCCTGTCCCTCTGTCACCTGTCCCAATGACTCAGAGATGTTTTACTGGTTTACAGTCTCAGTCTTCAGGAATATTTACCATCTGACTCTTCATTTTAACCAGAAAGGTAAAACAATATGGACTTGAATGGGTCACTATTATAGTGAGAAGCATCTGTTACGTGCTGAAGAGTAAAGTTGAAATTTTTAGCATTTTAATACTTAAGATGCAAAGAAGATGCAATTCTACAAAATAACTTACTTACCAAAAACATCTGTTGTAAGTCAGAGTTTGACTTGACATCTGTTTTTGATAGTGCATGCATGTGTGTGTGTTCGTGTGTGTGGTTCAGTTTATCAAGCTGTGAGTGTGTGAGTGGGAGAGAGAGACTGCCTGGAGTGGCATAGGAAATGGAAATGCTTTTACACGTGCACATTTTTATGCAATTAAAGCTGCAATCTGAAGTTTTCCCCCTGATTTTTAGAAATCCATTTCAGTGATAGTCTGACCCTGTTCTGTGATATAAGTTAAGGTAATACGTCAGTTTATTTTTTTGTTAAGCCCACCCCCCATCCCGTAGAGCTCCATGCAATCAGAATTGAGCGCAGATCAGAATTAGCCAATAGCGTTAGACATTCGCTCACGTACAGATGTCAGTCACAGAGTGTGCGTGAGTGTTTGCGGAAGTACCTAGACTGATGCAATGTTGGCGGCATTTCTTATGAACAAGTAAGTCTTTAAAAAATATATATATATATTCCAAATATATATATATATACACACAAAGAAACATCCTAATGTGTGAATGATCATCGTAAAACAAGGAGTTTTAGCACTGTTAGCCAGCTAGAGGTGCGCATTCATGAAAATTTGTTGCTAATTCAGCTGTAAACAAGTAGGCGGGACGGCTTAAGCTGCAATACATGCTTTCCTTTTCTAGATGGTGCTGTCTGACAAAACTCTGGAGTGCATCTTTAATAGAAACAAATGTCATTTAGGCACTATTTATGGTCTCATTTAAGAGATCACATGTTTATATATATGTCACCATTAGTCAGATTTTTGTAATTTGTCTGTTTTTTTTTTAATGAAAATATTGATTTTTTCAGGTCCATTTCTGAGATCTAAAAGTATGGGGGAAGATGTGAGGTGGTGTTCTCTTTCTTATTGGGATGTAGAAAAGCTTGCTAAATGGATGGCTTGTTTACAATCAGCATGATTTGCCGATCTGTTTGAGTGTGACTAATTACTATGATGATTATGATGAAATTTGAAAAACGTCCACAATCAAACCAAACCATTAGTTGTGGCATTTTGGGTAAATCTGATAAGAAATATGGAGATGAACTGCTCGCTGCCAAATGGTAAACCAACAAATAATTCCTGCTAAGATTTTGATGCCAAGATTTGGGGGAGCAATTTGGGACAAAAAAAAATCTAATCAACCTCCTACACACTTCCCTCTGCAGCCAAGTCGATGTAATTCTGAGGATGACGGGGTAGCTGCGGAGCTGCACGGCGGAGTGCTGTGTTGTGTTGTTTTGAATTGTACTGTGAGGGATAATGATCCATGGCTGTGTACGCCATTAGTGAGTAAGTAGTTATGTTGGAAACCCTGTAACCCTGATGCCTGCTGTCATTTTGATAAATATGCAACACAGAGAAGCCCTCATAAAAAATAACACTTCTCTACTGCAGACCGAGTTGCTGTTTATTGTATTATTTTTTGGACAATTTTCATGAATATTTTGCATATTTTTAGTTTAGAAGTCGTCCCAGAAGCGTGACAGTGTTTGCTAGTAATTCTTATGTAAATATTGGTTTGTGTACATCACCATTGAATATGTGTAGTGTAGTATGTTTATTACTTGCTACCAAAAAGCCAAATAGAAGAAAGTAAAATGTCTTTTTCTGTGTATGTTTTTCTGTAATTGTTGCAAACTATCTCCTGAATAGATTTTAATAAAACTCTCACAAAGTAATTATAGCCTATACAATTGATCAACGTCTAAAGTCAGCAACATTCAAGGTGGTCACTGCAGCCAATAAATATTAAAACAGCAAAAGATGGCCGAATGAGACCCGCACCGCTCGTCAGGTTCAATATGACCCAGTGGTGGTCCGGGAGGTTGAGCAGCAGATTGAGACCGAAAGTCGTCAGATCTATGCTGGTTCACTAGGGACCCAGAGGTTTTGCTCAAGTCCACCCGGCAGACCCAAAAGTCTCGTCAGGTTCGTGCTGGTTGATGGATTGTTCTGCTTACATACTGTACCTGAAACACACACCTGTATGACTCATCACTGAGAGTTTGGCAGCTGAATTCTATTGGAGAATAAATTTTCATTTATGCTCTGGCAGCAGAGAGAGAGAAAGTGAGAAAGAGACAGAGAGAGAAAGATAGACTGTTTATGAACTTAAAATATATTCAAAAAATGTAAAAACAACAACTTGTCTGATGAGATTATAGCTGAAAGCTGTGGCAGACTGGGGGCGGTCTGTTCAGGTGTGAGATGATTTTACAACAGTTGAAATGAAACTTCTAACCGTAACCTCCTACTGGTTAAAAGTTGCTAGTATTGCTTTAACTTGATGAAAATCTGAGAAAAATAGACTTGTTGCGGAAAGTTAACTTTGATCAACAAACGTACCGGAGCCGGTGTTCAGGCTTTGATTAGACTCAGTGTTTTTCGTCTTTGTGGAGACTGCACCGCACCGTAACCACAACCGCAACCGCATCTGGTGTGAAGTAGCCTTCAGTCAGTTTTACAGATGTTGAGCTACAAGGTAATGCGGACTGAGAGATGGGATTTAAGTTACAAATAGAATTGTGACATGACGTGGTTTAGCCGTTAGACTTAACTCAGTCTGTCTCATGTAGCGAATCAGCAAACAAAGCAGTCTGGTTAGCCTCAGAGCAGGAGGTGCACATGGCTTCTCAGTTGATCCAATGTGTGTGATTGGACTTGGATTTGGAAAAATATGACATATGCATCAGTGATTGTAGCTAAAAGTCATTAACAGACTCTCTAGTGCTCTTGCAATGCTGTGTTAGTTAACACAGTATTTTAAAGATTAGGTCAAATTGACTATAATTAAATTTTTTAAAAATCTTTTGATTCTAGTTTTAAACTTTGTTATGAATGGTGGCGGGAGATAATTTTTCAAGGGAGGTTTGGCCATTAGCTCCAGTTTGCTAGTGGGGACTAGCATAGACCATCAAGCACTGTGCCCATAAGACAGAAACTCCACATGATGTGATGTGAAAACAACAACAGCAACTCAGACTAACATGTCCACTGACAGCGAGAAAAGCCTGCATTTGTGTTTGTTTCCCGGTGTGCTGAATTCACCCTGGACTCTCTTCAAAAGCTGATTTGTTTGGGTCACCACAGCAAACCTTCTCAAACCTTTGGGACAGACTTCCTGCAAAGTCGTCTCTTTCAAGTCTACTTATTTTCACCTCATTTCACCCCAGTATGAGATGGGCTCTTATGAAAAAGCTCAGTTTATGGTTGACTGACTAGGAGTTTCTAAAAAGAATATATTAATAGGTATGGCCCCTGATTTCCCTCTAATGTCAGGCAAGTAATCGGCCCTTACAGCCATACGCTGCCCAGCCCTCTTCCATAATGTATACATCTATTCATTGTGAGTGTTTGTTTTTTGGCTAGGGAGTCTTTGTCCCAAAATGCAAATTGGAAACTGTGATTCTCACAGAGAATGGAGATGCGGCAGCTTTTTGTTTGTATAAAAGGTTGGAGGAAAAGAGGATTTTTCAAAGTCTGAGTCAGACTATACATCCTTCTTAACTCTTTTGCAAGTGAATTTGATCCATGTGGCATTGTATTGTTAAGTCTTTTGGATCAAACTGACATGGATAATTTAATTTTCAAAATGTTCTGTGTTGTTTTTCTTTATGCTTGTGCACATATCTGTTTGCTTTATTCCAGAATGTTCGTTTGATCTTTTATTTTGGTAAGGCATTTTGAATTCATATGAACCTTTAGAAATAGGCTGAACATCAATCTATATATATGTATTTTGCTTTAACATTTGCAGGCGTAAATGATTATTTCTAAAGTTAGTGATTAGGCCTTACATTTTCAGTAGAAGTTCAGGTGTGTGTCCACCAGCATGTTTGTTGTCTGCTGCTTTTCAGGGAAATTCTAACAAGTGAGTCACAGATAAACACAGCAAGACAATAAAGCCTCTGAAAGAAAAGGCCTGGAACTTTTTCAATTGTGCTAGTAGGTTAATCTTCAACCCAGCTCTGGGCCAGTTTCTAGGCACAGCTCAGACTGGAAACAGTGGTCTGGCAGTGAGCCTGACTGGCTCGCATTGCCGCACTCAGTCAGGACTGTCACTGCTGAGGCCAACTAACTGTTCTGAAACAGTGGAGATACCAGCCCTGCATTCAGGAATGAGCCAAAACCGCAGTCTTGTCTCCATGTGAGTGTGAGCAGGAAGACAGACCTCCTCTTATTACTAATCTTGGGATTAGGAAAAGCTGCTTTAGGCCTCCGACTCATCCTCTCTAATCAGCTTCACTGTCTCCAACAAATATGATCTATAACCGCTCTTTCTATTTGCAGCAATGCAAACAAATAGGTTCTAGTGCAAAACAAGACTGAAGATTGGAAGCAGAATGGATGTTGTGATTGTGATTATCTCTAGGAGCTGCAGCACATTAACAAAAAGAGACAGCGAGGACTTGACTGATTGACCATCCTGCTTTGGCATCTGCTTCATCACCCAAATTTGTGTGATCACAGATCTCCATGTTCAGTTAATCTCATAATCACCATCAATAGACCTTTGGAGTTTAGAGCTAATCTGGACTTTCAAAGAATAGCATTAGCATTTAAGTATCTTTGCGCTGATCTCTGCCAAATTGCAGAAGTGTTTGGGACGAACTTGTTGCCCCTCTTTGGAACCCCAACTGTTCACAATAGATCTCAGTCCTTTTATATTTTGTATTTTTACCCCAAGAGCTATAAAGGATGTGAATAATACAACATCTTAGATATTTGCTGGCCAATATAACTGATTGCCTGCAGTGATACCACATCCCTTAATATACCACGGTGTGTCTGTGTGTGTGTGCTGACTGAGAGTGTGAGAAAAAGAAAAATAACTGAAGAGATGGAGGTTTTTTATCTGGAGGCTTAGTTCAGTGCTTTTTGAGTTCCTGGAAATGGGCTTTTGATCTTTGTACGGAGAGTGATTATACCACTCTTTGTTCCCACATGCAGGCAACTAAATTCAGCAACTCATAGCTGAGAAGATGAGTGTGTGTGTGTGTGTGTGTGTGTGTGTGTGTGTGTGTGTGTGTGTGTGTGTGTGTGTGTGTGTGTGTGTGTGTGTGTGTGTGTGTGTGTGTGTGTGTGTGTGTGTGTGTGTGTAAGTATATATGGACTCCATGTATAGTATGTGATCCCCTGTGTGTTTCTTTGCACCTGTGCATGCGTATGTGACTGCATTATGCATCCACCTTAGCCAGAATCCCTGGTGTTTGCAGATGGCGACCTAAAATTCCAAACACACACACATAAATAGGCCTGAACGGTCACACAAATGCACTTGCCCCTCCAGATCCAACCTGGAGTCAGGGCCTTGTATCCTGGAGGTGCTTGCTGCCAGATTACAGCTCTCCTGCACAGTGTGGGATTCCAAGACACCCAACTGTGTCTCTGATCTCCACAGATCCTTATCAAACTGGAACGAGTTTCACGCTGCTGCTTCACAATGAGAGCCAAAAAAACACAAGGCTAAAATCATAATTCATGAGCGCTGTGTTGTCTAGACTTGTTTCAATGAAAATTATGTGAATGTTACCAACATGCATGAAGTAATGTCTATAAAAAACTGACACACTTATTGAAAGGAAGAACGGCATAATTAACTTCTGAAACCAAGCCCTAACCATTCGTGTGCTGTATATTAAAGTGTGAAGTCCTTTAGTGGTCACAGTGTCAGATAGAGGCCAAGGAGGAAGAAATGTGACATTATGCAGGACCATAAGGTCTGAGTATGAGGCAGGAGGATGGGGCGTGCAGGTGAATCTATTAAATCTTTGTTTGGCCACAGTGGCTTTATTTAAAACAGAACCTCAGCTCGTCTCCAACAACTCCAATGATATTTCTGTTTTATTTTTCCAGGGGGACTGAAGGTTCACTTGCTTTAACATAAAACGTTTCACTCCAGGGCCATACACTTAAGAAAGTTTCTAAACTAAACTAAAGTTTCTAAAGTCCTGTTTTGTAATGCAGAAATTTAATCTATAGCTGTATGTCAAGGTGATCTATTGTTCAAAAGGAAAATACAAAGTTGGAACTGATACTTTTTTATCAATTAGTAAATGAAACAGACATAACACAAAAAAAATTAAGGTATTTCTGTGAATATGCAAATGTAAATTTAGTTTCTTTGTTTCAGCCACAAGAAAATGTTTTAAAGCCCCCAAACCATTTTTTTTTTCAAAACAGATTCCAGAGTGAAACAATTTTAAAATATCTCCTTACCATTTAAAGACAGACTTTACAAAGAAAAATATCCACATGACCCGGGTGCCTCATCAATTGTTTTGTAGCAAATTACATCATTTATTCTAATTCTCATAAATTCAATTGTCAACTCAGCTCGCTGCTTATTCTCCAATATGCTGCTACAAATCTTGTAATTTGTGTAACTTTTTTGTTCAGTCTGACATTACATAAAAATGTATAATCAGTAATCAATGCCAGCTGTTTTGGTGTCAATGAAATTAACAGGTGCAACAGAGAGGACAACTCAAGACAGCTATAGGGGTGTGCATTGGCAAGAATCTGATATCCATCACGATACAGGGGCAACAAACCCTAACCCTACGATATGTTTTGATATATTGTGATACTACAAGCAATGCAGTATATTGCGATATTTATTAATTTAATTGGAGGCCACAAACAATATTTTCCTCCTCATGTTTTCTGACTGCTTCTCAGTAGTTTTGCTTTTGACAAGGGTCACTGTCACTACTGATAGCATGAGGCCATACCTGAACCCTACAGAGGTTTCACAGGGAGACCAACTCCACCAGAATGGTAAACCAATACATGTCATTGCCAGGAGGTTAGCTGTAACTCCCAGTACAGTCTCAAGGGCATGGAGGAGACTCCAGTAGACAGGCAGTTACTCTAGGACAGGTATTCCCGAAGTGTGGTGCGCCCACCCCTGGGGGTGCATGAGCTGCTTGCTTTGTTTGTTTTACTAAAAGTGTGGCGCTACGTTCAACCGCTGATGAGCTAATGGCTAGGCTAGTGAGTTTTAAGCTCTGATAAGTGGTTTTATTCATTAAACAGAGACATGTCTTTGTTATCATTATGGCTGAATGTTTATAATACATGGTCTCCTCATTATAGTTATTCCAGAGGGCAAAGTCGAGGACTAGGAGTTCAAATTCAAATTTTATTGAATAGGGGGACTTCTGTCACATACACAGTCATACACAGTACGATATGCAATGAAATGCTTGTACGACTGCTGTTGAACCAAAATATTTATAAGAAATAAGTAAGAAATAAAAAGGTGTAATAACATTTTTTTAAAAGATAAAATAAGACTAAGTTTAGCTGAAAACATAGAACAAAATATAAAATATATATAAAATTACCAAAATATATATAAGAAATGTAAAAAAGTTAATGAAGCTGGGTTTTAATTTTGGCATCATTTAGAATTACATACCGGTACTTATTGTTATATTAAGAAATAAATATATTTAATATAAAAAGTTATTTAATAATTATTAAACACTCAAAATTATCTAAAATTGGTACCGTTAAGTACCAGTATTGATTCCTAGGTACCGGGAATTAGTTCAAATGTGAAAGGTACCCATCCCTTGGGGGATTGGGGGCGTCAACATGGTTGGGACATAGAAGGGGGGGTGCGGCAAAAGAAGTTTGGGAACTGCTGCTCTAGGAGAGCTGGACAGGGCGTTGGAGGTCATTAACCCATCAGCAGAGCCGCTATCATCAAACATTGATGGTGAACGTGATGCTGCCTGCTCCAGTGTTCAGCGCGACAACAGGTTGAACATATAGCTCCAGGCTAATATGGCTCTGTTCTCCAAAGCAGGTCTTAATTAAAGCTGTACAATTAGGTCCCTGGTCACATGTCTACTGTGTTGTTTAGAAACTACAAGTGAAATACTGTTTTGGAAAACTGTTTCCATTGTGGACAAGCCTGATCCTACTGCACTCCTTCAGCCCTTCTTTAGGATTTAACAATCATGTAGAAGTAGTTTCAAATTTATTTTTTGTCATTACTTTGCTTCAGAATGCATCACATTTATTCAAGTGTTCTTTCAGCGCGTTGCACCGCCACCTCAGTTGACAGGTTTTGTTTTTTTCAATCTGATAATCATAAGCATTGTGGATATATACATTTATGAAAGCATTAAAACCTGTATATTACACACTACAATGCCTTTACACAAAGTGGGCACAGATGAAATTAACTATCCTTTCTGAGGTGAGTTTGAGGGGAGTAAAGCGCTGGGAAAAATATTCACAGAAGGGGAGAGCACTACTGTCCCAAATCTTTACAGTGTGTGTGACAGAACTGACCCTTACATCACCTCAGACTATTTCTCTCAGTATCATCTGGAGTGAGAAAGGCAGCACTCCGCCTTGCTGCACTGACAGAACAGCCTGCATCAGTGACCTAGTCTGAGGCGGAATGCATAATCATGGTACCAGTGACAGGCAAGAGACTTATCAGGGTGTGTGTCTGATAGACACATGCATACAAGTAAACACAACCAGAAAGACAGCGGTTTGAGCTGTAATAATGTAATCAAACACAGGAAAAATACAAATTTATGCACACTAAGAGACAAACCACCCAAGCTCATAGATCCCAGCTGCTGATATCAATCACTGTCAGTCACAGTGTGTTTTAGCTACATGTAAAAGAAAGCTGGATTGTTGATCAGACACCACTACTGATATATCTTCATGGTTGACCTTGCCTTGACATATTACAGTGTGCAGATGGAGAGAAAAGTTTGGAAAAATGAAAAGAAAATAGATCCTGCTTAAGGCATCAATAGTTAACCATGCAGTCACGTCCCACTGTGGATTCTTTTGGCTATGGCATTTTCATTTTAATCCTACTGTCTCTCATTTGCCATTCTTGCTTTCGTCCCACGACACTTCCTCTGTCCAGCTTTCTGTGTGTTTGCAATGAAACACAAAACCAGAGGCTGAACCAGAAAAGAAGTAGGGCATGGCGCTAACCCAGCTGCCTAGCCAGGCATTCCTTATCTCTGTGGCTTTTAATGCTGTCTGTTATAAAATATATATGGCTTGGCATGGAACAGAGCTACTTAAGGTAGACTATTTTATGTGTCTATAGTATGCATCTGGTTTTCAAGCCAGTGTGTAAAATACATACATAGTGCAGATAATGGAGTCATGTCCCATGCTGTCCTCATGTATGATGTTTGCTGTATCTCCATTTACAGAGCATGCACTGAAGATGCAATGGTGGTTTGTATGCATTTAAAGCTTAGGTCCCAGTGGAGGAAGATCTGAAGTAATATGAGGTCAACCTGAATCTATAATACATGCTGTAAAATACTGTGCATCCACTGACTCGATATTTGTTTATGGATTTTACAGTAAAATATACCAAGAAAAAACATTACAATGTTCACATCATGCTTGCAAGAATAACCATTTTGTGGCTGATACAGACCCTGCTGCCACTCACCTGGAGGTCCAGGACTTATCGTTGCTGTGGGGGGGAAATCTTTTATCTCCATGCAACTTTTCCAGAAATGAACATTGTTGTTTTGTTTTTTTTACAAAGAAAAAAAGCCCTGGGTGGTCACAGATCACAAGCTGTTTTGATACTTTCCTTTGAAAAGTCTTCCATAAAACACAGATAAATATGAAAGACAACCAATAAAGATGATTTATGTAAAAACATGAAAAATAGTGATACAAGGTTTAGACTTGACAGCAACGATGCACCAGATTGCGCTTTCATTCTACGTTTAACACATTCTGCATCAACAAACTGCTACTAGGACTGAAACCACTGATGATCAACTGGGTTGTGAATTGTATGATGGGCAAACTGAGGATCCATGGTGTCTCCTCTTCCACCATTTGACTTCACTCTGGCTCTCCACAATGATTCATTTCAGCTCAGTTTATTTAAAGCGCCAGGTCCAGATTCAGACCAACTGATTACAGTAAATATAGAAATTGTAAAATTAAATTCATGTGAAAATGCCACTTAGTCAAATTTACAAGTTACAAAGGGACCAGCAGATTGAACTAGAGCATTGCTTCAGTGCAGTCCCCCATTCTGAGTAAGCACAATACGAGGGCGACAGTGGGACGGAACAACTCTGTTAACTGGAAGGAACCTCCAGATCCGGGTCTGAATGGGCCTAGACTAGAGACTCCACTCGCTTAATGTCATTGGTGGGTTTGATTCTTACATGTCGATAACTAACTGATGTTCTCTACACTTTGTTTACTGCAATATAGTTTTAGTTCGTAAAAGCATTAGATGATTCATTTATCTACTGACACGAGTAAAGCTTTTGTTTTCTCATATGTCTTGTTAAGTTATCCCTGGATCTAAGGGGATTTAAATACAGTTTACTCATTCATTATAATTAATGAAAGGGCTGTGATTTAAAGAAAAGACTTAAAGAACAAGTTGGATTGTGTTTATCTTTTTGAACAGGAGAAGTGTTTGACCTACTGCTCTGACATCACATGCCAGTCATTTTGGAGAGAGATTTATGAAGCACAACATTCTGTCATTGAGCTGTGACTTTTAAATCCAGACCAAGTCAACCTAGTGTGTGTGATGATTCAGTTCATTTTATTTACAACAGCTCATGACACACCTCTTTAAATTAAACTCCCACTCAAAATTTAATTTGCCAAGTTTAAAGTGTTTGCAATTAGCAGAGCGACCATTTGCTGTGCGAGGTAAGGGAATGACATTATTTAAAGAAAGACCTTAATGATGTGAGGAAAACAGCTTTGCAACACACTTGTGTAGATGTTGCAGCATTATAGAGGACTAGTTTACTACCTTTACCACTAAATACTTGATACTGGTACCAGTAGTTTAGTTCTGGTGTCTCTAAAATGATCAAAATAGCTTGAAATACTGGAACACATTAATTATTGTAGTCATTGAATGGTAAATATCCATTATTTTGATGGGGTTATATTATTAGTCTTGGGCAGAACCAGGCTGTGTTTTATCTTCTTGACTCTTAAAAATACCTTTGTGCTTGTATGGGTTGTACTAGTCATCTCCAGGTTGTTAGCATTTTAACAAACGATAGACCTTTAGACAGAATGAACGTTAAGTCATACATGTTTTAGATTGATGGTGTTTTTACCCAGGTGACAAAAGGGTTGCTTCCTTGAACCTTTGGGTTAGAAAACTGGTCCTGACTGTTGTTTAGGTCTATGCACCAAATGGCAGCTCAGAGTACCCACCCATTTGGAGGCCTTACTGGTGCTAGATGGCAGTCGGACTGCTGGAGGACTTCAACGCTCATGCGGGTGAGGAGGTCAGTGTGAACTGAAGGACAAGTTTGGGAGGAACAACCCATCAAACCTGAACCTGAGTGTTTTGTTATTGGACTTCTGTGTAAGTCTGGCCATAACAAACACCATGTACTTGGTACCAGGGGGCAGCCCAGGCTGCAGGTCGATAATTGACCATGTAGTCGTATTAACTGACCTGCGGTCGTATGCTTTGGACACTCAAGTAAAGAGAGGAACAGAGCTGTCAGCTGATCACCATCTGGTGGTAAGTTCAGGGGCCTAACACATAATTCTGGGCTTTAGGTATAAAACCTTTTTTGTGGGCACCCATGTCCACATGATCAGTATCTGTCATATTATTCCCATGATTTCTAGGACAAAGATAACAAAGTTAATCTTAGCCATTGCCGTAGATTTGGCATGGACAGAGGTGGTGTGTCCCCACCAATACCCAGAGATCCCTGAATTGTTCCCACCAATAACTCGATCCAAGGGTGCAGAAATAGTGCTGCATCCCCACTAATAATACGTGCAACCCAGTGGGCTGAGGTTCTCTTCTGCTGTGAGCAGATCTGTGTCCAGGTGAAGGAAACATGTCTGGATCGACCGGCGGGAGCCCCACGCCGATGGCACCTGCACTGGGTTTGGATGTGAACTGGCCGTAAGGCATTTTCCCAGTGGGCCTATGGTCATTCGGGCCGGTCCGGACCGTCCTGGATCTAAGCAGCTTGCTTTATTCACTTCCTGTTTTGGCGCACACTCGAGAGGAGCCAGTTGAGGTGGTTCTGGCATCTTGTTAGGATGCCTCCTGGACGCCTCCCCAGGGAGGTGTTTCAGGCATGTCCTGCCAGCAGGAGGCCCCCAGGTCGACCAGGACACATTGGAGAAAGTACATCTCCAATCTGGCCCGGGAACGCCTGGGGTCCTCCAGGAGGAGCTGGTGGAGGTGGCTGGGGAGAGGACGGTCTGGTACTCCCTAGTGAGGATGCTGCCTCTGTGACCTGAACCTGGATTGGTGGAAGAAGATGAGACAAGACATTTCATCTTTATTCTGGTTTTGACTCTTTTCTCAACATTTCAACTAAAATATTGATATTTTTTCTTTCTGTGTGGATCTAATGGGCTGGCTGACCTTTCTTTCTCACTGAGATGTTTTTCTAGGTAATGCATTTATTTACGTAATAAAAGATAGATCTATTTAAAAATCAAATAGTTTATTTAAGGCATTAAATCTGAAGCACTAACAGTCGTTCATTTAATATTCAGACACTTATTCATCATTCCTTCTGACCTTAAAATTGGAATCTTCACCTCCTCTGTTTCATTTGGCCAGTTTTAACCATCTGTAAAATGATAGTAGATCATTTGCTTTGAACTTTACAGTCTTTGAGGTCTGTTGCACTTGGATTTTCAGATATAGAGATGTCAGCAGCGTCCTGACATTTTAAATAATCCATTGATACTAAATAAGTCACACTTGATTACAAAGTGGGCTAAAACGAAATCAGAAAATTGATTTGTTTTCATCGTGAGATCCAGAAAAACTCAGAATAATGGCAGCGATAACTCTGATGCTGATGAATGATAATTAGTTGATGTTGTCAAAAGAAGGTGTAACTATGTTTCCTTCACTCTGAGAGAACTGCTGCTGATACCATCTCAAACTGTGTGTTTGTCATATTGTGCTTCTCAACGAAATGAGAAGCAACTTCTTCCTCACTTGAAATTCTCTTCTTACCATTTATTTTTTGTTATACAGATTTCTCTTTCTTGGTTAAATGCATAACTTTTCTGCCTGCTGGCTGTCGATCACTCGTATACAGTGGTGTGGAAAACTATTTGCCCCCTTCCTGATTTCTTATTCTTTTGCACTTTTGTCACACAAAATGCTTCTGATCATCAAACACATTTAACTATTAGTCAAAGATAACACAAGTAAACACAAAATGCAGTTTTTAAATGATGGTTTTTATTATTTAGGGAGAAAAAAATCCAAACCTACATGGCCCTGTGTAAAAAAGTGATTGCCCCCCTTGTTAAAAAATAACTTGACTGTGGTTTATCACACCTGAGTTCAATTTCTGTAGCCACCCCCAGGCCTGATTACTGCCACACCTGTTTCAATCAAGAAATCACTTAAATAGGCGCTACCTGACACAGAGAAGTAGACCAAAAGCACCTCAAAAGCTAGACATCATGCCAAGATCCAAAGAAATTCAGGAACAAAGGAGAACAAAAGTAATTGAGATCTATCAGTCTGGTAAAGGTTATAAAGCCATTTCTAAAGCTTTGGGACTTCAGCGAACCACAGTGAGAGCCATTATCCACAAATGGCAAAAACATGGAACAGTGGTGAACCTTCCCAGGAGTGGCTGGCCGACCAAAATGACCCCAAGAGCGCAGAGACAACTCATCCGAGAGGCCACAAAAGACCCCAGGACAACATCTAAAGAACTGCAGGCCTCACTTGCCTCAATTAAGGTCAGTGTTCACGACTCCACCATAAGAAAGAGACTGGGCAAAAACGGCCTGCATGGCAGATTTCCAAGGCGCAAACCACTTTTAAGCAAAAAGATCATTAAGGCTCAACTCAATTTTGCTAAAAAAAAACATCTCAATGATTGCCAAGACTTTTGGGAAAATACCTTGTGGACCGACAAAACAAAAGTTGAACTTTTTGGAAGGTGCGTGTCCCGTTACATCTGGCGTAAAAGTAACAGCATTTCAGAAAAAGAACATCATACCAACAGTAAAATATGGTGGTGGTAGTGTGATGGTCTGGGGATGTTTTGCTGCTTCAGGACCTGGAAGGCTTGCTGTGATAGATGGAACCATGAATTCTACTGTCTATCAACAAATCCTGAAGGAGAATGTCCGGCCATCTGTTTGTCAACTCAAGCTGAAGTGATCTTGGCTGCTGCAGCAGGACAATGACCCAAAACACACCAGCAAATCCACCTCTGAATGGCTGAAGAAAAACAAAATGAAGACTTTGGAGTGGCCTAGTCAAAGTCCTGACCTGAATCCTACTGAGATGTTGTGGCATGACCTTAAAAAGGCGCTTCATGCTAGAAAACCCTCAAATAAGGCTGAATTACAACAATTCTGCAAATATGTGTGGGCCAAAATTCCTCCAGAGCGCTGTAAAAGACTCGTTGCAAGTTATCGCAAATGCTTGATTGCAGTTATTGCTGCTAAGGGTGGCCCAACCAGTTATTAGGTTCAGGGGGCAATCACTTTCTCACACAGGGCCATGTAGGTTTGGATTTTTTTTTCTCCCTAAATAATAAAAACCATCATTTAAAAACTGCATTTTGTGTTTACTTGTGTTATCTTTGACTAATAGTTAAATGTGTTTGATGATCAGAAACATTTTGTGTGACAAACATGAAAAACAATAAGAAATCAGGAAGGGGGCAAATAGTTTTTCACACCACTGTATGTAGCTTTGTAGAACCCACCAGTGCAGATATGGACTAAACTATTATTCACATTTTTAGAGGTGGCGATGGGGTCTTTAAGAAAATCCATCATTGTTAAAGTTAAATGACTGTATATCTCTGCAACTTTATTCAGCCAGGGTCAATTTCATTATGCCAATAATGTATAATAATAACAATAATATGTCATTATCCCAAGCTTTTTGAGGGCCCCTTCCTGCAGTGGGCCCTGCTACTTTTTAGTCCAACACCTCTGGGTGAGTTGGATCAGATAGCAGGGAAAGACGCCGCACAGACCTGGTAGGCCCAAACGTACACTAAGGGTCTGCTGGGAACGCCTCGAGGAAGGATCTGTCAAGATGGTCTTTAACTCCCACCTCCAGTAGAGCTTTGACAGAGTCTTGAGTTCATTGGGGGACATTGAATCCAAATGGGATTTTTCCAATCTGCAATTGTTAACTGCGGGGTATAGCAGTGGCAGTTGCTGCTGACGCAAAATCTTGGGCATGGAAGGAGTTTGGCATGAAGAAAGACAACTGATCAGCTGCAAAGAGGTCCTGGCAAACTGTCTGGGGCCTTGGGGAGAAGGCAGTAGTGTTTACAATGGGAATGGGGAGTTGAGATATAGTTGGGCGGTGGAAGGAATACTTTGAGGAGCTCCTCAATCCCAGCAACATGTATGCACAGTGCATGTGAAACAAAAGTTTAGAGACTTATAGATGGACTGCCCAACCTCTGGGGCAGAAGTAACTAAGGCTGTCAAATATCTAAGTGTCAGTGGAGTCCAGGAGGTTGATGAGATCCATTCTGGGAATCTCAAGGTTATGGATCTTGTAGGACTGTCTTGGTTGACTGAAACTGAAACTGGACAGCCCAGGACACGCTGGAGGTATTATATCTATAGAGGGCCCTGGGAATGCCTTGGGGTTCCACCGGTTGAGCTGATGTTGGTGACTGTGGAGAGAACAGTGTTGGTTTCTCTACTGGGGTTGATGCCCCATCAACCCAGGCCAGGATAAGCAGATGACAGCAAGCAAATGGATGTTTTAGTTTACAATGTCAGCAGTCATATCATTATGATCTTTAATTTTTAGTTATCTTATCCCAGTTCTTTACCAAACCTCTAACACATATTGAGTCACCTCTGTTGCAGCTGAGTTTTCTGACTCTGGATCAGCTGGAGCAGTTTGTTCATGAGGAAGGGGGTCGGCCAGTAGGGGGCAGACAGCTTTAGATGTTGAGATGAGATGAAGACAAGGACTGACACTCTTGAAGCCTTATCAAGACCCAAATACAGTTTAATAAACGGAAAATAGAATTAGCAAAATATAGACTATTTTTGAAAATATTCTACATTGATCACTCAGTAGACACATTGTTTATTTGCCCGTTGTTAAGTACTTTTTAGGATTTTGATTATATTTTTTAGCTGATGTTTAGTTAGTTTTAGAGAATATTGGTTGGCAATACTCTGGGTGTTACCTTAAAAATGAGAAAAGATTCCTCCGAAAAAGAAAAAAAACTTTCCATAGAGGCTGTGGTGGAATTGGCCTGATAACCCAGCAGAACTCTAAAATAAATGCAGAGACATCCTGATGTTGTTCATGGCACATAACTTTGACAAGTTTACATGTCACACCACACGTTAAAATCACACAAATTAAGATCTGATAAGTAAAACAAACTGTAGGAGTTCACTGACCTCAGTAGTAATTGCTGAGATAATTAGATGTGTAGCATTATCAAATATGCTATAACGTCTGAACTTTGACCCCTGTTGACCATCACAACAATAACCCATCTTTTTCCCAATAACTTGGAATCAAATGACTCTTATTATGTTTAACCTGAATCGAGTCCTACAGGTGTCCAACTGTCCACTTCCCAGATGACCTCAACTGGACTCTCTTGGTTATAATGAACCTAAGACTCTTAATAATAAATTCAGAGTCTAAAGTGTTCTTCCCTTTCTTATGATACTGCTGGTCTAATCTTGTTTACATTTGAAGTGTTTCACAATGTTCCAGTACAAGGTCATTGCACTAACACATTCAAACGTTAATGTGTTCCTCCTGTTTCAGGATTATTTTACATAAACCTTAAATCATCTGGTATTCTACATTTCTACCTTGCTAAGCTTAAAAATCAATATTATTTCATATTTACTTATTCAGGAAATATGGTTTAAAGATCTGAGTCACGTGACTTGATAGAACCTCCCCCATGGGTCCACGTCGACTCAAGACTCCATCTTAACCTTTCCACTTCCTGACACACGTCAGTTCTCTTGCATTCCTTGAAGAGACAAGACTTCTCAGTTGTTCCAACTCGCTACACAGCTGAGCTCCTCATAGAATCGGCCTTGTCTTGTGTGGGTATCAGACCCTCATGGCCGATCTCACATCTGGCTCAAGGGAAGGAAACACGCCGTTTCCTCTCCTAATCCAACATGAGCCCGGCCTTGCTGCAACCATGGATTATGGACTGAAACTCGCTACCGCTGGTACTCTCGGACTGCCCGGTTTGTCCTGCTGGCGAACCACCTCCCCGAGCAGACGTCTCTCCCCGGCTGGGTGCCCCCACCTCGACGAGGCGAGATCACATCGGACGGATCCATCGAGACCACCCTGGTACAGTGAGTCACCATAATCTGGTAAATGAAGGCCTCTGTTGATAAGCTCTACACTCCACGTAACTTATCCATCAACACCTCCTCCATTCTAACTAAACTAAATTAAGATAAAATGCCCCTAGGCTAAACATCACAGGCTCAGATCGTTAAAACTTCTTTTAAAGATCAACTTAGAACACTTTACCATCGTGTTGACAAATGCTAAAACCTTGCTACCTCTGCTTATCTGTTTGTCCGTGCCTTTTTATAAATAAAACATGTAAAATCTAACTCCGACTCAGACTTCTATTTGTCAATATTAAATGCATAATCTACTCACTGTGACATCAGAATGAACCTAGAGTACCTGTGAACCCATTATTTTAGTCAAGGTAGCTGAGCCAAACCAGGTCAGTGTAAAACCGACAAAAACTAACTTAATAATCTCACAGAAGTGTGTGCCAATTATAAACTAAAAATAGAGTTTATAAAACGTTACAGATGTGAGCTGATCATTTCCTAAATTTCACTGAATGTCGTTCATGTTCCCTGCGGATAACTGTGGTTCCTATGATATCACAGTTGCTCAGAAGCAGGGAGACTAGAGGAGGTGATGGACTGCTGTCTCTGTTCATGCTTCCTAAAAAGAAGTAATGGCCTGGAATTTACAATGCCAGTTCTGTCATTTATTCAGATTTTTTATGGAAAGAATAATCAGACTACTGCACCATATCTATCTCCATCGTCTAAGATATGATGTGTGAGGGTGCATGCAGTTTTACTAAAATGACCCTATGAATGTTTAGATGTGAGAGAACACAGTGCATAATTCTAACATTTAGGCAGGGAAATGTGATATTTAATCATTTTGTAACCTACCTGCAAAAGTTGGAAGTTCAGTTCAAGTTAGACACCGTTCTAAAAGCACATATACCCAAAAGAAAGTTAGGTTCTGCCTCAGAGGCTGATTAAAAGAATAATTACTGTCAGAAAATGCAAAGTCATCAAAGCTGAAGGAAACAATGTAAGTCAACATAAAGTTTAATGTACTGTTACAGACATTAGATGTTGAACTCCTCAGAACAGCCTCTTTTAGCTTTGGTCACACCCCTTTAAACTCTGACCATCCTGGCAGTCTGTTTTTAAAGACTCTTATCTTAATCTGTCTTTGAACAGTTTAAAACCACTTGTGATTGTTGGATGAGTGGCGTTAACCCTTTCCAAACAGGTCCTGTATGCTGGGATTGAGTGACTCAGTAGTAGTTTTTTGCCTTTTCGTTATAAAGTTGTTGTTGTGTCATGCTTCTGAGAAAGACAGTATTTGCTTTGTGATTCATTTTTATTCTCCTGATGAATGCAGTTCAGTGCATGTCATCATAAATACAATGACATGCTGTATACTTCTACTGCTGCTGCCATAAACTCCATCATCACAGTGTTTAACCCTTTATGGGTCAAGTGACCTTATGAGATGTGTGCTTTACATTTTGATTTACAGCTGAAATCTGAATATTTCACAAATAAGTTGGAAAAAGTGAAAAAAGTCCAAAAAAAGTAACAAAGCTTTTAAAAAGTAAAAATGTAAAAACTTTATTTTTTTAAGTCAAATTAATGATTTTTTTTTTAAACAGAAAAATGTCCTTTGATTGGCCCCCAGTAACAGTCAATGGTAGATAATTTCCAAGGTTGTGACACACATTTTTTAACCAGTTTTGATTTTCTATTAGAACATAATAAAGTTACGTTACGGTGTCTATCCAGCAGAGTTAAACATGCTGGTTGATGTATGAGTGGAACTGGAAAGCACAGTAAGTGTAGTGTGATTTTATACTGTATAAAATGTGCTGTACTAGTATATGACTGAGTAAGAGATGCAACCTAACACTGACAAAGCTTAAAACAATGTTTTGATTTGTCTTTTAGAAGATCAATTAACCATCATCTTGACGTCATTAACTTTGATAAATTAGAGTGCTCCAAAATGGTGTCTGAAACATTTGATACTGTGTAATTTGTAATATTTTATTAAAAATGTAGTTTTAACATTCCTTCATATGGGTTTATGTAAGTAACACTAAACATTATTAAGTATTTGTTGCACAAGACATGACAGTTTTAGGGTGTATTTGTTACTTTCAAAGGAATTGTTCTAATAATACATTATTCCTCCAGTCATAGCTGTTGACTGACATTTATTATTTTATTTTATTTTTTTTCAAATAAAACAATTACCAAAATAGTTGTTTGTGATACAAATAAAATAGAATAAAAGCTCATTTCCTCCTAATTCAGCAGATATTTGGAAAAACATCCTACAGAATGAAACATCTCTAATTTTCTTCTGGCATCTTGAAAACAACACTTGTGTTCCTGTTTTTAAATAGAAAAGCCCGTCTAATAATGCTATGGATCTCTTGTGGCAATTCTCAGCTTATCTGATTGAATTCTGACCTTTAAAGTAAACAAACTAGAATTAAAGATAGATGCAGTGAAATGTAGGGAGCTGATTTTTAGAGGTTGATACATGTTTGTTTGGTGTTTACAGCCGTCCCTTGTGAAATATGTGTGACAGGCTCTCTGGCAGCTGGCTAATGCCGTCATCAGTGTCATTGTAAATGATCAAACCATCTCAGGCAAAACCTGCTCTGTGGAGAATGACAACATCCCTCACCATGAGCCCCAGAGGACACACACACACACCCCTGATTACATTTCTGCCATGGATCCTGTATGGAACTGCATGAAACAAACAGAATCCTTCTGCTAAGTCTGCCCTCGGAGCAGCGGGTTTGTTTTACTGACCCTGCTCAAGTGAGGGTTTAGATCTCAATAGCACAGGGAGAACCACTTATTTTCACCAGACAAAAAAATAATCATGCAGCCAAAAATACTTATATGAGGGGCTATGCACCAACGTTAACAAAATCTCTCCACATGCCAAGAGCGGTGTCTTCTGGCAGGTTAATCAGGCCAGTGGCAATGATTGAATCGTGCCTCTTTAAGCTGGAAACACAAGATATGGCTCTATCTCACAGACTGCATGGTCGTAATTAGCTCACAACCCCCAGTTTTAACAAACCGTACAGCCACACACACACACACACACACACACACACACACACACACTGATCAGCATCCCCCCACTGCCTCGCCCTATGCTAATCATAGAAGGCATTCTATTTACAACTAAACCTCTGTTGTTTCAACTCTCCACACATCATCCCTCCTTTAGAGCACAGACACATCATTTTGGCTTTGGGCATTTATCAGAGCTCCTTTTGGAGCAGAAATGCCGCTGGCTTCCAGCTTCTCTTCTTCTAGAAATGACCCAGTCTGGATAATCAGATACAGCAAAGCCCCCATGTGATGCTACGGTGTGACAAAAAGCCCAGCAGAGGGAGTCCTTTAGTCCTATAGGTACACTGACATGCCCTTCAGCTGTCATGCAGAACACACAAACACTTGAACACATTTACTCACACATGACATTCCTCTGTCTGTTTTATTCTTGCTCTGTGGAAAAGATTGCCGACCTATTCTCACGATTGACTTTTCGCTGCTCAGTTCTCACTTCACCTCTGTGAAATAGAGTATGTGGAGGAGATAAAAAGCAAGCATGAGTGTGTTAGTGTCAGTCATGCTTCCAGAAGGGGTGAGCTGAAACTGTTTGGTCTGCTCCTTTGAAAAGCCTAAAAAAGAGTGAAAAGACAGTAAAAGGGGGAAAATTCAATTCACCAAAGAGCCAGCAGAGATCACATCATTGCTCACGTCAGATATTGATCTTTTCTGTGATGAGCTGGCAGCTGACAGGCAGTTGGTGGAAAATGTAAAGGAAATAGCTTGTTTAAGAGCTAGTTTCAAACAGCTACCCCTGCATGATGTGTCTCTGCTGGTCAGTAGCAAGGCTGGCAAGTCAATGCTTTCACCTCAGCATGGCTAATTAACTACTCAGGTAACTCTATTACCTCTCTGATGGCTCATATTAAAACTGCAGAGAGTCAGATGACATGCTGTTTTACAATTTTGCTGGGAAAAGAGAAAAATTTGTTTTAAAAAAGCATCAGAACCCAAGGAAGTAATATGACTGTGTCAGATTTGACCAAATGTATGACTTCATAAAAAGTCTATTTCAAGTTTTCCAGACATTAGAGAACTCATACGCTCTCCATGAGTCCCAGGTAGTAGAGGAACGTTCTGTTGCTGTACTGACATGTTGCTGCTCCTACTGAGACAGACAGGTTAACCCTTTATGATCAGAATACAATTTGCTTATCTTTTTTCAAAAGCCTATAGAAATAAAAACCAATGGAGTTACACGTGTCTGTTATTTGACTGTCTTTCTGCACATAAGTTCCTAGAACACTCAGAACTTGGACTGAAATAAGTTAAAAACTTTTGTCTTTTTGCAAGTTGTGTAAAATTATATTTTATTTTTGTAACAGTTTATATCATTGAAAGTATCTAAAACACACTCAGAAGTATTTAGCTGTTAAAGTGTTTTGTGCAACTTGTTTTATTTACAAATTTAAGGGATTCAGCTATGAAATTTCTGCATTTAGAATAAAATGTTTACACATTTTATATTTTTCTTTTTTCAAATTGTATTACAATATTTAGGTATTATATACTTTTTAAACAAAACATTTAAATTGGGGATGTAAGGGTCGCATTATTTGAGTCAAGCTACCGGTAATTGAAATACTCTGCTCCAGCCTGTAAAAATATAAAGATGACTTCTGTCAAACATGTTCTATGTGCCATAACGGGTTGATTTTGTTACATTTCTAACATTTACCTTTCAATACCACCTTTATGTTGAGCTCGGAGATGTGCTTCAGATTCAGGACACTCACGTTATGTAGCAGAGCTTCTGTTTCTGTCTGCAGAGAAAGATGTTCACCCATCCAGCTGGATTACTGAGGCAGTGGCATTTCTATGGAGACAAGTTTCAGTCACAACAAAAACATAGTCTCTTATTTTGTACTGCATGTGTAATTGCAGCCTTAAGTAATCCATCTAAGGGCTGGAGATGGGAAAGAGAAGATGATTATGTTGGTTTGTACAACTTTGATTAATTACCTTTTAAACTGCTTTGGGATTTAATGAGATTTAACACATGTGGAGTGATTTTTACTGCATCTTACTTACCAGATGGTTATATTATTTATTTAGATTTTTGTTATTTGGATTTTACTTTTTTATCTTGGGTTTAGGGCTCTATTTATAACTTGTGCATTTAAAGGTACAATAGGGAAATTGGTAAATAATGTAGCTTAAAATGTATTTATTTTTTCATGCCTCTTAACGTTCTAACATAGTATAGCTATAAATATATTATGGCAGTTAAAAAACCCCAAAAGAAATGAACAAGGTTGTTCCCTCACAGTTCTCTAAAAACCTCAGCCAATCACACATTTTGGACCAAAAGCAACTATTGGACAATCCGGCTGTCTGTCTCACCGAAACGCCTCACTTCTGCACTGCTTGGATCCTCCATTAATGCATGCTGGTGCATTTTAAAGCAGAACATCCCGGAAGTGAGAGAAAGACAAAAATGGCCAGCTGTTAGCGCTTCAATTTTAGGAAAAAGTACCAGAGTCCCAAAAAGAAAAAGATCTTTTCAGCTAGCAGAAAGCACAAAACCTGGATGAACATTAGCATAGCGTTTCAACGACTGGTGTTGTGCACTCTCTTGTACTGTGGCAATGCGCGGCCCCCTGTCCGGGGGAGGCATGGCCTTGAGATTAAACCCAATGGGAGGGGTGAGAGCTCTGAGACGTGTCATAGCTTGTTTGAAGATTACACAGTGCAGCTTTAAATCGTGCATGCACTGTACAGCTCTTTAGTTGTAACCTTGTTTTAAATGTGCTTTATAAATAATAATTGGATTGGACTGGATTCAGCTGTACTTCATTCTCATCTCTTTGGTCCTATCTTCATCTACTAGCACATCACTTTTTGTATATCCTCACCTGGTCAGCTGGCTCCGCAGCTGTTGCCTTCACCTCTTCTTCTTCTCCATGACCAGAAGCTTATTTATCCCCTATTATAAAAATGTAATGTTTGAACATACAACAGAATATGCAAATCAACAAATGTTAAGACTTGGAAATAAGGTGTGTTTCTTTTTGGGTCAGGAGGACAATGTTCGATTTGTTTCCATGGAGGAGTTTGGACTTAAAATTTACACTGCAACCAGCCACTAGTGGGGGGGATTGTCTGTTTTGACCTAAACTACTAGAACCCAGTTAAATATCTAATTATGTCTAATTATATTTATACAGTTAATGATTCTTCAGATTTTCTGCAGAAAAATATTGACATTAGATATGTAGAATACTTCCAACAACAACAACTATCAGTCAACAACTATCATTGCACCGTTAGACAAAAACACATCTTTTAACTTTTAACTCTCTGTCATGATTGAGGTAGTGCAGGACCCAAATGCAGGAGGACGGAGGCAGGAACAGGTGAGGTAAAACACAAAAACAGCTTTATTGCTGGCAGGACTCAGGAGGCACTGGACACATGAGACTGGGGATACAACAAAAGGAACCAACAGGGAGAGAATGAACTAAACAGTATATATAGAGAGGGAGCTAATTAAGGAGACGAGACACACCTGCAGGGGATTAGTGCAGGACACAGGAGGAGGAACACAGGCATGAACTGGACACAAGGGGACAGAACATGACACTCTCAGTAGTTTAAATGAGAAAAAAAGATTAATAAGATTATTAATTAGAAAAGTTGCATTATCATACATTTTTAAAAACTTTTTAAACATATTCCTATGATGTTGTTATTGAGAAAGATAATATAAACTGAATAATGAATGAATAATATTTTTCTGCTCTGCATTGCTATCATTTTTTTTTACTATTAAAGCAGCAATCTGGAGGATTTCATCAGGAGAGCAGTTTTTGAATCTAACGTCCAAAGGCTCCTCCTCAAAACATCTCGACACGCGCGTCCGGTCGCGTGTGCGCACGTGCACACGGCGCATTTACGTTGCGGACATGAACTGTACAGCTCAATGTGTAGGGTTTAATCACTCACAGTTCACAATCTTATTCCAATACTACGAGGGTCTGAAGAGCCCTCTCTGTCCCTGCTGCTTCTGATATTAGCTCTGTTAGCAGAGAGCTGCTGCTGGACTCTGAAGCTGAACTTGACTCGGCCCTGGATGAACTTTCTGACCAAAATAAACGCATAATCCTGTCAAGCCTTGCCATTCTGTGAGGTGAAAGGTTTAAAAATAAAAATAAATCCATCTTTAGCTGGAGAATAGGTAGGTTTTTAGTAGAAATGAGCTGTGAGGCTGAGACGCAAACAGAGAAACACACGGAGCGTCCTGTACGACAGCGCCCCCTACTGGTACAGGTTTGGTCGATGCGCGTGCATGTTGAGAGAATGCAGACATTTGAATTTCATTGGCTAAAAAATGTCGGCGGCAAGAAATAATGGAAAGGGTTCTCTAGGAGGAAGGAGGGTCTTCATCAGAATGACAGATGTTGTGGAACTCAACCCATAGATCATAGTTTAGACCTGAAATATCATTTAAAACATTTAGAAAACTTTGATACAGAGAAAAATGCTCCGGATTGCCGCTTTAATGTCTAAATGCAGATGTTTTCCAGATTTGGGAGTAGCTTGTTTGATGACAGAACTGGTGACTAAAGCTTGATTGAGCCTTTAGCCTGTGGATTTTGAGTTCAGGCCTTATAGAGTTAGAAGAGGATGCAGCTATGTTGACAAATGAGCTGCTACCTAGGTCTAACAAACCATCACTTTAATATTTCTTGTTCATGCAAAAATATTGTATAAATTAAAATTAAAGGGTGGGCAGGCACCATATTTAATCCAGTATATTTAGTTATTCAGTACACAGCCCACTCATGCTGGAAATACAGGTTGGTGTTTCCTAGTCACTGCCTGCAGAGCTTCATGTAGCGCGCACGCCAAAAAATAGCACATAACTTAGATCTCATAAAAATGGCAATAGTAAAAAGATATTGTAAATCATAAAGATAAATAAAGACACACGATATGGCAACTGTATTGCTTCATCCGCCCACACAAAACAGATTCTCTTTGGTGACAGAACCCAGGAGAATAAATGTGAATTTGATTGGCAGCTGCAATAATTCTACCAGCAAGTTTATCTGTGTTTAGTGATGGCAGTGTGTGTATGTGCTTGTGCATATGAGAGACAAGTGTTTGTCTGAGGAGGAAGTAAATGTTCGAACGACTGTTGCTGTGTTCGTGGTAACATACAGCTGAAATAAAAATCTACGATAGTGAAGCTGACAGAAGCGCTCAAATCAAGCTGTGTGTAGATATGACAAGAACATGAACTCAGCTCAGACTGAGAGCATGGCTCAGTGTGTGTGTGTGTGTGTGTGTGTGTGTGTGTGTGTGTGTGTGTGTGTGTGTGTGTGTGTGTGTTTGTGTGTGAATGTGTCTTGTTCACTTCTTTACCGTTAACTTTACCACTGGTGCTAGTGTCGCTTTCTCCTTGATTCAGTAAGTTTTAAATTGGACAACTGAGTATAAAGAGAAAGGGCGAGGCCATTGTTGTGTCAGCCTCCAAATTTTTATTTCTTTGCATCTACAGAATAAATACAGTACAAATGTATAGCTTGGTGCACATTGCTCCTTCTCTTTAACCAGGCTGGGAAAATAAAGATGTGATCCTAGTGCATGACAGCTCATACAGAGGTGTTTAATTCATGATCTCAAATCTTGATGGAAAAAAGCAGGGTACCAACAGAACAGAGGGTGACATTTTAAAAGAGAATGTTCAATAAATTAGATATAAAAAAATAAGCATTTCCATATGGGGCGGCAGTAGCTCAGGTATAGTGGTCATCTGGCAACCGGAGGGTTGTCGGTTCATTCCCAGCTACTGGTGGGTCACTTTGTTGTTGTGTCCTTGTTGCAGCTACAATGTAGCTCACTGCTATCAGCGTGTGAATGAATGGATGAATGAATGGTTGTAGTGTAAAGCGCTTGTAGTCCCTGGACTTGATAAAATGCTAGACAAATGCATGCCATTTACCACATCATTGGCCACTTTATTAAGCACACCTGTTTGATTTCTTAACAAAAATAACTAATGAACCAATCACATGGCAGCAGCTCAGTGCATTCAGTCATACAGCCATGGTGATGATAACATTCAAACTGCATCAGAATGGAGAAGGAGATTAAAGGGACGTTGAATGTGACGTGGTTACTGCTGTCAGACAGGCTGGTCTGAGAGATTTTCACCCACAACCAGTGTTCACAGGGAATGGTCTGGAAAAAGAGAAATAATCCACTGAACTGTTGATGTCAGAGGTTAGGGGAGAATGGGAAGAAAGGCAACAGTAGCTCAGATAACCACTCGTTCCCACCACGGTCTGCAGAAAATCCTCTCTGAACATGTGAACCTCGAAGCAGATGGACTACAGCAGAAGAAGAATCTTCTATTGGCTACTTCCAACAGGAAAATGCTCCATGTCAGAAAGCTCAGATCATCTCTAACTGGTCATGATGACGATGTGTTCACGGGACTCCAACAACCTCCACAATCACCAGATGTCAACCCATGAGTCCAGACCCTTTGGGATGTGGTCGTATGGGAGAGTCACGTAATTGATTTGACAAATCTGCAGCAACTATGATGCTGCCATATCACCATTCTCATGTCCTGACCCCGTGACAAAAGGGCATCCAACCCACTCCTATGTAGCTGGTTATTGTATATTTTTATAAGTACTCCCTCAGAAATGAACAAACGGCTAAATCAAATCCAATGAAGATTTTCATAGAATATAAACCATTCTGCTGTGATAATAATCAGCGTGTGTGCTTTACAAGATTATTTACATGCTTTTACAATTTCAGTAATAAAACAAAATTCTGTGCTGAAAGCTATGAAATAAGATGGCAGTGTGATGCTGCTTTCATTATTCTCTAAACTTTCATTAAAATCATCGCTGCTTGTTATTTGCTGCAGAACAGTTTGCTTTTTAATAATAATGCAGCCAGATGACTGCAAGACATTTTCAGATGAAGTTACAGTTAATCATTCAGTTCTGTTTACTTGTGTGTGTGTGTTTGTGTCTGAAAACACTCGGTTATTAAAAACTGCAAATAGATTTTTAGTCTCCAAAATTAATAAACGTTTGATTAAAAAAGGTTTTCAAAAACATCCCCGAATGGATCAATTTTAATGAATCAGTTGATGATACTTAAAGTGTTCTCCAGCCAAATGCTTTCAAATGAAGACTCTTTGCTTGTCTTCTGAAAGCTGACAGGGCAGTCGAGTTAGAAAAAATGTAAAGCAGAAAAGAAGTTTCATTCTGTCATAGAAAGAACTCGCAGCCCTCTTTAAAAGAAATCAGCCCTTTCCTTCTCTCTTCACATCCACTTCTCTGTTGAATCACAGAATGATAGAAAAGAGGTCTAGATTAGGGCATGAAATAGTAAAGAGAATCTGTTAAATGTAAGAGGATCATTAGAGCGCCCAGATGGAAGTCTCTAACTAATAGTCCAAATTATCTTTAATGGGGGAAAGTTTGGAAGCAGAAAGAGGTAAAATCTCTCCATGACACTCAGCCTGTTGCTGTGGACACTAACGGCCTCTGATTGAGGGAACTGGTTATAATGAACCAGCTTTAACCAATCATGTGTCACAGGTTAATGAACCACATGTCTCTGGACAAGTACATGGCAGTGCTGTCAGCTGCACTTATCTTTCCAGGCTCTTGCAGACACACACTGAAATTTCAAAATTGCAGTGAAAACAATCAAATACAGTAAAAGGTCTCAGTGGTTTTCAGCATTAAAGAGAATTTCATTTCTAAGTGTTTTTTTTTTTGAAGAGTTACTATGTGGAGAATTATGAGCAGATTAACCTGCAGCAGTCAGAGGGAGATCAGATGGTAGAATCAGGAAGGTCAGGCTTCAAAACAAGACACATTCAGGAGTTCATTTCTGCCATCAAAACAACTTCAACTACAGACCGTTCAAGCAGTTGCTGCTGTCAGTCCAGGCATATATAAAAACTATTTTTTTCTAAACCTTTATACTGCAATTTTGACTATATGCCTATATGGGTACAAATACACGTATCAAGAAATTTCTTCAAGACTTGACCTTTGGATCACGAAAGGTTCAACCTTTTAATGCTGCTGGTGATATTTATGGTAGTAAAGCATGATCAATTTCTATGTAAATACATGAAATTCAAAGAAAAATGGTGGTTGAAATAAAATAAATTAGTGTTTGCACTATTTTGGAGATGAGATCTGCTCTGAAACGGCAGTAATCCACTTTGGCTCAGATTAGCTGTCAGATCATCAGTTTTGTTGAGTATAAACCATTTTTCTCTAAACTGAGGCTGTTTCAGAATTTACCTACAACAGGTAAGATATTATTTATAAATACCTTTTAATAGAAAGTTCAAAATGGACACAATGTCCCTTTAATATTCACATGCAACAGAATCAGGGTTAACCCTAAAACAGAATAAAGGGATTGGAACTCAAAAAACAAGAAAACTTTACCAAAACCATCTTCATGAATGATTAATTATAACACCTGTCACTTTATCATGAGATGGTTGTATTTGTTTACCTCACCTCAATCCACTTCATAAAAAACTGTTCTTTTATTCATGTAAAATCATTGTATTTGACTGTCATCAAGTGCTTTAGCAATTCATTTTTATATTGTAAAGAAGAAATGTGTTCAGGGTCTATTTTGAAGTCATCAAACCAAATTATTAGGCACACATTTGACCACAATCTATGTCCTATTATAGCAAAATAACATGGACTTTCATTTTGCTCTGATATGTTACCTGAGATCCATGTGAGGATTTTGAAACCTTGAGATTGCATGAAAAATATGTTTTCAAATTACTCTAAAGATCTTCACCTTTTCACATTTTGCACTTGAATGTTGTTGGAAGATAATTGTAAACAGGAAATAGTATATTATTTTTTTGTTAAACTATATTATTTAAATGCATTCCTTCTTCTGGTTCTGACTTCGGTCTGATGCACCTGGCAGGTCAATGAGGATTGATCTGATTGTATGATTCATGCATTACTGAAGTGGCGATATCCACATTGGGGGTTGAAACATTCATAGGATTTCATTGTGTGGGCTGCTGTATGCGGCAGCGTGCCAGCATTCAGAGACCACAGACAGATCCCTCACACTTACAGGTCAACACAGATATTTGACTCTTCTATCCTCTGTTTTGTCCTCTGTGGGATTCCTCAGGCACAGTGAACTCATTGCTCAGGTCATGTTCACACAAAAATACTCACAAACATACTCAGATGAGTAGTTTTATTTACTGAAGGAAAATAAGAAATGACTGACTTTTTAAATCTGAAATTTCAGTGCAAGTTGCAACATTTTCACAAGTAAAAACTTGCAGAATGTAAACTGTGAGCGTGTTAATGTAAAAGCCTTGTAACCTTTCTTGCACACATGGATAACTTAGCTGAAAGTATACTGCACATCAGCATGTATTTCACAGATCAGGGAGAAGCTTTAAAAAAGCAACCAGCAGTTCATAAGGTATACCTTCGAGCAAAACAAGGAAAAGTTCTGATATTTTGCACTGCAATACATCCAATTCTCATAAGACGCTGCTTTTAAATATGTGCTCTAATTAGCCAACTCATCGCCTCTGAAATTTTGTTGTTTGTGTCAAAAACATGCCTCGGTTAACTCAAGGGATAGAGGAGGCTGAGCTGTATTATGTTAAAGTAGAAGTATTGATGTTGCAGTCCCCTTTGATTACCATGTTAATCCATTTACATGGTTTGCTCTTTAATTTATTTCTATACAATCCCTGAAGTAATGTTTACCTTTTATATATAGAAATGTTTTGATCCAGACTTGATATTCATCTTGTGCCACCATGTTTTAGTTTAGTCATAATTCAGTTTAAGTTGATCTTCATATACATGTTTGTAATAAGCAAATACCCCAGAAGTTGAAAACAAAAATAATTGGATTTGTGGATCCATATATTGGATATATAGGTATGCTTGTGTTGTAACTAGTTCACAAAAAGATAAGAAAATCATCAAGGATTTATTCCACTGGACCTAAAGGCTTGTAGCAATAAGAATACCTCTAGTTGAAATTCTAGGCTGCAAAAAAAATCAGTTTTTTGTTGGTTCTATTAGAAATTTGATTAGCATTTATTTTTCCATCATTCTTTTTTGTTTTCTCCAGCTGTTAGAGTTATAGTTGTTCACAACAGCCAAAATAATCAACCCAACTTCCAGGTTTTTCCTTCCTGCTGACACTCAGATCAGGACTTTCTGTATAACTTTTTGTTTGTTTCACAGCATGAACATTAAATCACCTAAATGGCATATTTTTCTTGTGGGTGATACAAAATTACTTCTACCATATGTCTACTTACCAAAAAGTCAACAATGCAGCATTTTCATTCTTCTCCAGAGAACAGTTGGTCTTCAGTGTTTGTTTTGTTGAATTGTTTTACAGAAATGTAACCGTGAAAACTACGATAGGGCAGCGAGTTTAAAATTATGCATTTTTAAACTTTATTATTTATTTTTTAATAACTCCAACCTTTGGAGCATTTATGTAACAGTTATGTAATCCTGTCACACACATCTCAGTCACACCATAGTCACGTTACACGTTAAGAACACACACACACACACACACACACCATGTTCTATTATTTCCTGTGTAAAGTTTGTTACAATTTGTTCTTCCCTTCCAAGTTTGACAAAGCAACCATGGTTGGTCTCACCACAGTGTGACAGGTCAGCCACTTCCCACACTGCACGGCAAAAGTGGGTGAAACATTTTTCTTTCTGATAAATCATGTGATTTCATGGTCATGTGACCCAGTTTTGTTGTAATTTTTGTTCTTTGTTTTGTTCTGTAACCTATTAAGGTGCTTTAAGCCAAAAAAAAGAGAGTGTATTTGTTTTCCATATTTTGTTAAAAGGAAAATATTTGTTTGTTTGTTTTTTCAATTTGATTTAGAAAATGTGATGCTCAGAGGTCGGGGTTAAGGGCCCTGAATCAGTCAGAGAGGGGAACTGCTGTTGTAACTTTCACACTGTTGGAGCTGTAACCATGTTGTGGCTTTTCCAAGCCCCTTGGAGAAAAATAAAGGTTCATTCTACATTTTGACCTGACTGTGGACTTTCCTAAAGTTCTGCCCTGAGGAGGAAACCGAAACTTGTCGGAAAAAGTCCAAACTTCTTATTTCTTGACTTTTTTCCATTAGAATTTGCTGTTTTTTTATGGTACTCTCTTTGTAACAGCTGAGAATCAGAATCAGCATTTATTCATAAAGTTTGTGTTCACACAGAAACACACAGACACATAACAGGCACGTTGGCACTTTGCCATACAGGCTAATTGAGTGTCATCTGACAAGGTCTCAAACCACTGAGTTTTAATGATGATGAAATGACGTTTTCCCCAGCAGGTTGAGGTAAGGCCTTTTTCCTCCACAGATCCCTCCACAGTGCTGATGAAGCAGACTTACATAGATGGTTAATTGGAGGATGAACTGTGGCTGTTTGCTATAAAGAGTTATTAGATTTTGAGCTATATTGTCACCAGGGGTGAGCAGGTGGATGTCCTTTACTGTATGGATGCATTCAATGACACATTCTCTTGCGCTGTATGCTAATAACTTTTTAATTTAGTTTATAATGGTACAACTCACTGTATTAAACATAAACATTACTGCAAAGACAACAGAGTTCATTCTCAGCAGGTGGACGAGAAGAAGCATGAGAATGTCACAGTCTGGAGGAAGTGATTGTTAAAACCTTTGGAATTTGGAATCATTTAGTTTTTAAAACGTACAAAGAAAAGCTTAGAAAAACAACATTCAGGCAAGAAACCAATATGGAGGAATGGTCACTTTTACTGAGATCATCAACTTCCTCAAGCTTAATCTACAATTTTTTTTTTTTTTTTTTTTTGCTGTAGAAGAATAATATGTTCACATTTTAAATGGTATAAACTGTTGTTTTTTTTTATCATGATTTTTTTTTAAATAAATCAAAAGTAAAACAACTGTTAATAGTCTGCATTTATTGAGCACTTTTTCAGAAATATACCACTTGTGTAAAAAGTATTTGCTATAAAGGAAGTTGCAATCAACTTAAATAACTACAAGAATATGTATTGGCAAAACCCTCCGCCCGCTGTTAAAATGGACAACTCATGTGCCGGACTTGTTTGGTGTTGTAGTTGGGTTTATTAGGGGTTTTACTGAGATGTTCACAAATTGCAGCTACAAAGGCTTAAGGTTAGGGTTTGAACAAAATTTGAATTATAAAATATATAACAGCAGCCGAGACAGCAAAAGAAAAAATGTAAAAAGAAAACAAGCTGAAGCTGGACCTAAAGAGAGAACAGGAAGAACTGAACAGGTAAACAGGGATCTGGTACGGGTGAGTCAGAGAAACCAGGGAGTATTTATACAGGGAGTGTAGGTGAGTATGCTGAGACGGTGAGATGATTGACAGATGAGGAACTAGAGGAAGGAGAACTGAAGCAGGCAAAGAGCATTGGACACATTAGGAATAAAACTAAATCCAGCAGGACCACAGCTTCAAACTAAACACAACATCAAAAGTTGTAAGCAAAATAGGAAAAGAATACAATAAAAAAAATTATACATGAATAAGAACATTTCCTGAGTGGTGAACATAAACACAGTGTTATAAAAACATTAAAGATGCTAAAGTGTATTGTTTGTAGAAGTTTTAATTTGACTTTTAAATCTATAACTATGTGGCAGAGATGCTGCTGCTATCCTTCACCATCAGTAGCTAAATGCCTCACAGACACAACACTGAGTGAGCACACACTCTCATAGAAGAATGAGCTGATTGTTTCTCCACACACAAAAACATTCCTCATCCTGGTGATGAGAAACTTTTAAGAGCAGATGTCAAAAAAAAGGGAAAGTCTTTTCTCCAGTGCTCTGGATGACATTTGGCCTGAGCAGTATGTCAGGATCAAAAATAATGTCGTGAGAAATGTGTGTGTGATCCAAACAGACATGAGAAGAATCCCTCCAGGTGTTCGTCATACTTTACACTTACAGGAGTTAGAAAAGGTCATAGTTCTACTCAGCTCATCACAATTACCAGCTACATCTGTCGCCAAACTTTGACTAGAAAAAGAACAGAACTGGCTGTGTTAGATTTCACTCCACTTGCTCTTTTTTCCCCCCAGTCTTTGATTTTCGAATGATTTCCAACAGGACATGCTCAACATGATTACTTCTTGTCATGAGATGTCAAGTCAGTTTACTGAAAACAGTCCAACACCGCACTTAATGAAGCCAGGCTTTCATCGATATGTCTGAGCATTGTTAGCTCCCCTGATGAAACACCCTTCTGATCTGCAGCTAATCTCACAACCGCACAATGCACGTATCGACACTTATTGTTAGGACGAGGGAGGAGTCGATCCCCCTGGTTCTGTTGAACAATATGCTCTTTTTTTTATATTCCGTGCTCACTGATTGATCTCTGTGATTGTGAAGGCTGTTTTCAGCTCTGAATGAAAAAAGCAGTGAACCCAGCAGACAGGCGACATTCCTGCTGCAGAGAGCCAGGACCGGTGGCCTTTATTGGACTCCAATTGTCTAGACTGAAAACATGAAGTCCAGGTAAATGTCAGGTGTTTTTGAAGAACGTCAGGAGCTACATTTTGCTCTTCTTTATTCAGCCTTTTTTCCCCTTTCCTTTCATTGCCTTTCCTCTCCATGATGTCTGCCTCTAATGTCAGTGCCTTTGGGGTGAGTAGCTCAGTGTGATCCTCCTCTCTTCATCTGCAGCTCCCCTCCCTTTCTTCCTCTCCAGCTCTCACCTCACTCTCCCCTCTACACCTTCCTTCTCTGATACTCTCATTCTTCCCTTTTTATAAGCCCAAATGTGCCCCTCTCTGTCACTCTTTGTCAGAATTTAGAGAGGGATAAAAATCACTAAGCTCTGAATTATGTGGCTCTTCTAAAGGTCACAGTCCTAATCATCCTGGAGGACTGTGGATGAAACCAGCAGCGGTCATTAGCAGCAATCTGTCTGAAACTGAGCCCAGAAAAAGAGGTGACAAGAACACAGGTTTAGCTCCAAATGGAGAGACAAAATTTAGAGGGAGAAAAGTTTTTCCTTCTTTATTTTTGCTACATTTGGCCACGTTATTATATTATATGACCATAACATTTAGATCAAATTAAACTTTTTAAATATTTAGTTATTCTGTATAATATATGGGACAGTGTTTCTGGAATATGTTGTATTTTCTGAGAGAAATGACATAAAACTGCAAACTCATCACGATAAAAACAATAACCAGAACATCTGAATACAAACAAAACAGCTGTGAAAAAGTGTTGAGTCGACACTAAAACACAACACAAAAATCATACAAACTACTGTGACGGAAATACTAAGATCTATAAACTTAATAAGGGAAATACATAGTTGGAAAAGTATGGATAAAAGTTTTATTTTTAAAAAAGATATGAAGGGAATATAATTTTACTTTTTCAACATCTAATTTATATTTTTGTCAATTATTTTTAAGTTATTTATTCACCTTAATTATGTTTCTCTAACTTCTTGACCACCCTCTACTTCCAGTTTGTAATGTACCATGTACAGCCATCACCAAAAGCTTTGAGAATGTCACAAAGCTATAAATAGAGAATGATACATCCTCCAAGAGGAACTCCTCCCAACCTTCCAAGAACAGTTTGGTGATGAACAATGCCCTCTCATAAGGCTGTGAGAACTAATAATACGTTGATACTTTGATCAGGAATCTCCCCAGGTCTTAATCCCATTGAGAACTTGTGGATCATCAGTAGGTGGATAGACAAAAAATAAAATAAAATAAAAACCTGACAACATTTAAAGATTTATTATACAAAACTGGGCTGCTATCAGTCCGGATTTGGCTCAGATGTTGATTGACAGCATTCCAGGAACTAGAGAGGTCAATAAAAAAGGACCAACACTGCAAATATTACTATTTGCATAAACCTAACATCCATCCATCCATTTTCTGTAGCCGCTTATTCCTCCACAGAGGGTCGCGGGAGAGCCGGTGCCTATCTCCAGCGGTCAAGGGGCGAGAGGCGGGGGACACCCTGGACAGGTCGCCAGTCCATCGCAGGGCCACACAGAGACGAACGAGACAAACAACCACACACCCACTCACACCTAAGGACAATTTACCAGCCCAATTAGCCTGACAGTCATGTCTTTGGACTGTGGGAGGAAACCGGAGTACCCGGAGGAAACCCACGCACGCATGGGGAGAACATGCAAACTCCACGCAGAGAGGCCGCAGAGCCGGGACGCGAACCCACGACCTCCTTGCTGCGAGGCAACAGTGCTAACCAACTGCGCCACCATGCAGCCTATAAACCTAACATAATGGTTAATAAAAGCCTGTAAAACTGGAATGCTTGTACTTATAAACCATATAAACATTAATGGAAAATAGCTTTAAAAACATTGAAACAAAAAACATTTTGGATTGTCTCGTATTCAAACCCTTTAACCGTGGCTGTATGTCTCAATATTCACCCTATCCTTTATTACCTAACAGTTAAAGATAATTGTGTGCACACACCACCATAAGGATACACACTGAGAACATATGATGATTTTTCCAAAAGTTCTCATTACAAGGACATCAAATGCTAACATTTAGTCAAAGCCTGCAGCATCTCTGATGCTGGATTCACCAACCCATCACACCAGATGGTTTGTTACAGGGAACCATCTGCTAAGATCTCCATAGAAACGACTCAGTAAAGGGCAAAAACATTTTAAAAAATAACTACAAAACAGACCAGGTGACTGGATAAACTGCCTCTCTGTCGTCTATCGAGCAAACTTCTGCCGATTAGATTAACGAACCACCAGGTGGAGAATGTCAGTAAATATTTGACATCTTCGTTGTTTGTTGTGAATTTACAAGTCCCATCACAAGCTAGCACAACTATTGATCTATTCTTTGCCTTTTGGGCAAAACAGACAGAAAACCTATGAGAGGGAGTTACTGTACACATGCCTGAAGGCGTTAACTCATAAACTCTCAAATAGGTTTCCATTGTTTAGTTACTGTGGAAAGTTTGGTAGTTCCCTATGTCTCAACTTTAGTTTAGTCTTATTGTTCAGCAACTCAACTTGATCATTTTAACACTACACGCAGTGTAAATTCAAACATATAGCAGAGCTCTGAACAGAAATGATCAAACCTGAGATTTCCTGTCTGATTTTGATTCTTCATTTTTCCTGCTTGCCTTTTTTTTTTTTTTTTGTTGTTGTTTAGTTTGTATCATGTAGTACAAAGGTAACACTTTAAAGATCAACTCTTTATAGTTTAAAATGTTTGTTGGCTAATTTTAATATAACAGTCATTTACTGTTAGATTACATTTATTGTGTAACTATCAGTGTTGGGTAAGTTACTTTAAAATAGTAACTTAGTTACATTACTAGTTACTTCTTTCAAAAGTAACTCAGTTACTTTAAGTTACTCGTTACTTTCAAAGTAACTAGTTACTAGGGAAAGTAACTATGTTATAATTAAAACAATTATATATTATAAATGACCCACCTAAATTGACTGATTTATTGATGCTGAGGGCTTCATACAGTGATGTAAATTACTGGTAGATCTTTCAGAGGTGATCAATTCATCAGTTACACTTTTTTATTCTGTCTTTCTGACAGCCCGGTATCAAATAGACCAGAACTTCAACAGTTATCACTCTTAACTCGTTTCAACTTGCATCAAACTAAAAGTTTTGTAACAAAAACGTTCAATCAAAACAACAGGATGGTCCTCAAACCAACTTAAATATTTAATGTTGACCCGTCCTACCTTTATTCAGTAGAGCTGCTGTTTTCTCATGACTGATGAGTTCAGTCTCCTCAGAAGGAGATCTTAGTTTCCACTCAGCTTTGACCACAGGCTGCTGTCAGAACAGAGCTGACACGGTTTATCAGAACCAGCAGCACAGCTACGTCCAAAAAACCGACAAGCAACGACGAACTCCAACTCTTTCATCTCAGTTTTTGTTAAATCCAGTGGTTTCACCTTCTCACGGTCCAAAAACGTACAACGACATACAGGATGAGCTGCTAAAACTCAACTCTAACGAGCCACCTGCTGTGTTCGGATGGCGCAGCGTGGGCCTGGAGGATGAGACCAGGTCCAGTTCACAGCTCAGCGCCACCAGCTGCAGGTGGGTCTGCCGTCTCGTTGTAGCAGGTGGAAAGTTTGAAACTTGATAAAGATGAGAAGCGATTGGAGAGCTCCAGATGAGGCGGAGGTGACTCCGGCCTCCGGGAACCGCGGGCGGTTAGAGTTCCGACCCGGGCCACCTCAGACCAGGAGGAGCAGATGAACCAGATCGGCCCGGTGTCGAGGTGAAGACCTGGTTTCTGGGTCTCTTGCTCCATCTGAGTCCACTCACCATCCGGCGGGATCGGAACAAGTGCAGAGGTCTGAGGAGAACGGGGCGTGAAGCTGATCCACCTGAGCAGGACCATCAGAGCTGTAGCCCGCAGCCGCCTCTGTCACCTCGACAGGACAGGAGGGATCTCAGCCTCTGGAGTTTCCGCCGGACAGACAATCGAACCATTGTTGGGTCCAACAGACGCCGCCAGCGGGAGTCGCAGCGGTGTCCTCCTCGGCTCCCGCTGCGTTGCACGGAGGAGCGCTCACAGGACAGGTGAACGGGGTGCGACTCGCGACCGGCTGCCCCCCCCCATTATAAGGTCACGCTCCTCCTCTGTTTCTTCCCGCTGGCGCCGGACCCGCCTGACGCAAAGTAACGAATAACGAGCCTAAAAAAAGCCCAGTAACGAGGAACGCGTTCCTGATTTTGGGAGACTAACGCGTTACGGTGTTCGTTACCGCAATAGTAACGTAGTTACTGTAACGCGTTACTTAATAACGCGTTACTCCCAACACTGGTAACTATATAATAATGCAACAACAGTAAAACGAAATAAAACTAGCACCCTCTGTTGTGAATTGAATGCTAAAGTTATCATGTCGTCTTTAAGGAGACACACTCAATGGATGACTGTTTATAAGGCTCTTATTCTACCTGTTTATGTTATTTTCTTCAAAGAACTGAGAGCCATTATGCACTGTGATCAAATGGCTTTTTGCATCTCACTGTTTCTCGTACTCAAACAGAAATGGGAAGCAAAGCCTTCAGTTTCTCTGCTCCCTCTGATTTGATTGCCCTCCAATCTGAACTGAAACAGAACTCAAGCTTTCTGCTCCATCCTAAAAACCCACAACAGAAACCATTTGATCAGTTTGACCCGTGTTTTAAAATTCTATTTGTTTCTGTTTTAAACTCTTCAACTATAAGTTACATACTCTCCTGCAGGTTGACTGTCACATAGCTTACATTTGATATATTCTGTCTGTTTATTCACTGTTTTTTAACATGTCTTGTTTACTATGATGTGTGCTGCTGCCTTTCTTGGCCAGGACACCCTTGTAAAAAGATCTTGATATCTTTCATTTTAGTTTTAAAAAATGGGACTTTTATCCACTGACAGGTGAGGATAAGGGGGAGGAGTCAGGTAATCAGAACAGCAACAAACACACAGGGACAGGAAGTAAAGGGATTAACCTGGACCAGCTGGGCTGATATCACCATCTGACTAATTTGATCAGATTTAAAATAAAGCCTTATCACTATCAGTCAGTGGCTCAGTATCTCTCCACCACCTTCTCATCTCCTCCACCTCCATTCTCTGCCACCTTGCAGCTGTTGTGTTGTGATTCCTCTCTCTGTGGTGTTGCGTTGGAATCGATAAGTTTGCACTGTGCTGAATGTCAGGTCACCTGACAGAGGACACGCTGAGGGGACGCCAGGGGACAGGGGATGACTTCATGCCCTCCTCCTTATTAGGACAACGGTTGTTGGAGTGAGTGTGCATGCATGTGTTTGTGTCTGATGATAAGACACCATCGAAGACCAAGCAGGTAAAAGTCAGTGGAGACTTACAGGTGCATCGTTTAGGCAGAGCAACAGAGAGTTGATCATTTCACAAGCAGAACGCTCTCTGAAGGTGTCTCTGATAGTCTGGAGGGTATCTGCTCCTGTGCCTGTTAACCAAGGCTTTGTACCAAACTAAATTGCTCTGTAGCTTAACTGAATGTCTATTTGTGACTTTCTTTCTTTTGGTCATTTTGTCCCCTTCTATTTTCTCAACCCCCAAAATAATGCATCCTGTTCTACCCTTTAAACTGCCCTAGACACATGTTCAGACTCCTGATTACCTGACTTCCACTTGTGGCCAAGACACCGTGCTCAAATGTACTTCCCTCTGATGGAAGAAAAATGTCATTCTGACATTTTCCATCTGTGATCCAGGCTACAAACTCCATTAACTGTTCCTAGAATAGACTCACTCTCATTCTAAACAACTGTTTTTATCAAGCAGACAGAGGAAGAATCAACTCTCTTAGTTTACAAATGGAAGTTTTTCAACTAACATAATCCAAATGTTGGGAGAATCATCTAAAAGGTAATCTATTTATTTAAAGCTAAATGATCTTTTTGTGATGTTAAGGGAGTTGTCTCAAACCTGGTCAGGTTAGTGGAAAAATGTCTTCTTAAACTACAGCTGGGGCCAATAGTTGACACTGACAGAAAATGTAGTTGTCACAAAAAATCAAAATCACAAACTTTGACAATATTTGTGTTTCGACCAACTGTAAAACATAAACAAATTGATAGCATGTTGGGGAAATGTTCTGACCTAAAACATCACTGACATCAATTTGAATTCAAGTGATTTAAAGGGACGTGAGGAAGCTTTGAAATACAAACCTCATGAGCGCCGCGCCTGGCACTGCGAATAACTGCAGCCTTTAGCGGGAGCGTGCACAAACTTCTCACTAGTTCATAAGGGTTCAACCAAAGGCAGCCGGAGGCATGATTCCATAAATAAAAATATATTTTATTAATACAAAAGGAAATATAGTAAAACAATGCCCCGCGAAGCACACACACACGATCAGACTGAGGGAGTCGATCTAACAGAGCTAATCTCGCTAGCCGCTATGTTCCAGCTTCCACTGCTGCCTGTATTGCTAAAAGCTTTAATCAACCGGTGTTCTCCGACACCCGGAGAAGAATTTGAGAAATCTAGCGTGATAGAATCATGCCCTGCTGCGTATATCACCCTAGATTTCTCAAATTCACATCACGGAGTGGAGCTCCGTAGCACCCGGAGGTCCGTGCGCAGCAGAGCCGCCTTAGATGCACTGTAAGCGGACTGAGGTCTAGGAAACAGTCGGGGATTTGCGGCCTACAGTGCCGAGACCATAAACATGGACAGATTGCTGTGCGGTCGCCTATAACAGCACCTTTAGCTCTGTGAAACCCTTATAATCCATCAGAGAGGTTTTCAGCTCCATAAACGCTGCCAAATAACACCAGTTTTATGAGAAAAACCACTGGTTTAGACAAGGAAGTCCACCATTGACTAGCAACACTACACAAAGGTGCAATACTGCCACCTACTGGATATACATTTATTATTACTTTTTTAGCCTGAGAACGCGCAGAAGCGTCAGTTGACGCCACATCCGTAGGACAGCGCGGGAAATTCGGACCCCGAATTGCAGAACATTTTACAGCTCACAGCCTGTTCAAGATAATGGAATGATACATGGGTGGCCTCATTCTTTTTGATTTAAAATGCTTCATCACTTATTAACCTAAATAAACTGAACATGCAATTATTACTTTTCTTCAAAAGCTCCCTCATGTCCCTTTAAGAAACTGACTAATTTGTTGCAATTTAAGAGAAAGAAATTGATTTTATGGCTGATGAAATTCACAAACAAGAGTTGAACTCAACACAGAGCTTAAATGATGTCTTTGTTTGGCTTATATCAGGGAAGAAATAAGAGACTGGAAATGTTTCCCTTCTTTTTCTTTAGGCTGTTCCCTTTAGGAGTCACCATGGTCAATAGTCTGCCTCCAAATCCCCCTCTGGCATCTATAGCTGGAGAAACAAAATTTTAAACAAAAGAAAGCTAATTTTCTGTAGGAATCACTGAATTGGTACATACAACGCTTTTGCAAGAACTCATTTTCAGCATAAGCCCACGTGGAGAACGATGTATTTACAATGGAAAAAATGTTCTTGTTGGAATTTGGTCACACGTGTCTTTTGTCTAAATTTGTTTGTAATTTAATCATCTTCTAATGTCTTCTAAAGTTCTCTCACATTTCTTGCACTTTCCGACTGACAGACACTAAATCAAGAAGAGTTTTAGATGTTGACATATTTGAGAGAAACTTTGTCACACAAACCTTTTGAACATGATGAAAAGAACAGCAGCCCAACAGCTAGGCCCTGCAACTCGCACAAGAAAACTGAGAACTCTGCCAAACATGTCAAGACATTTTGGAAACTCTATTGTGAACATTGTTCACGATTTTTTGCCATCAGCTGCATTTCATTGAGGTTTAAGTTTGTCTCCAAATAACTCAAATTTTACCCTACTGTGATTAAAAGTCAACAAGCTGCCCACCAAAAATTGTCCGCTGAAGATGTGAGCATGGTGGACGGTAGACTCACTCTTTGTTCTGGGTGTTGTGAGCTGTAGGACTGCAGTGAATAGTCAATGTAATCAACGTCATCAACATGTTGTTAACACATAAAAGGCAGCTCTTCTCAACATGACATAGTACTGGTTTTAATAATTGCAATGCACTCCATGATCTCTGGGGGCAGTATTGTTTGTTATTGTTGGTCAAAGCTGCACACAGCCCTACCAGTGAAGAAAATCTGGACAGGGGTGGATGGAAAACAGAGAAATGGAGATGCTGGAGGGGTTTTATCTATAGGCCGGTCCAGGAACACCTGATCCTAGCAGAGGAAGGTCTGGGCTGCTGACCTGTGACTCAGACCTGGATGAGTGACGCAGCATCTTTCCATATGTAGGTTTTAGTGAGTAAAGTTTATGTTGTATTGACACTTTTTAATGTTCACATTTGTACTGAAATATTTATATCAAGGTCTCATGGACAAATGAAGTTATGTGAACATTATTAAATAATATTCACTAATGTGTCTGGAGTATTAGTAAATAGGAGTATCTGTGCAGTTTTTTATGAGTGCATGTGTAGAGTAAAAAAAATCACCTCCTCTAATTAACATTTAGTTTAAAATCCTGACGTTGCACTGGTCACCAATTTAAATGACTGTGAAAAGCTTTAATGATGCAGAGAGGTGGACTGACTGGAGCATGAGCTGGAGTCCAGAACAGGAGGAGGACCAACAGGAAGCAGGTACTGACTCAGGGGACAGATTAGTCAACTATCACAATAGTCATTAGTTGCAGTCCGTGTGCTTGGTGTTAAAAAATCAGTTCTCTAACAGAGTTTAAAGTAAGGTTACAAACAAAAATGAACAACAGCACACACTGTGTCATTTATTTAGGAATAACTAAGCTAAAATGCAGAAGCAGTGTCTGAAGTGCAATCAATGATTTAACAGCCTGTGGAGCCACCATCAGCATCAATAAGTTGAATTAAATATTATTTATCCTGACTGTACAGCGTGTTCACCTCAGGGTGAAAACAATCACTGTAGCTTTAATGTGTCTCACACTTGATGGAAATGACTTTTACCCGCCGCCTTTAGAAGCTCCTTTCCTTTGGAGGTGGTGTTGTTCCCTCTGCTGCTTGATATTCAGCCACAGAATGAATGTGAGGACCTATACAGTTGATTTTTCTCACATGCCAAAACAACAGCTTGTATTGCACCTGCTGGAAAAAAAACCCTAAAAACAACTCGGTGTTTGGGAATAAATCACAGCGGATGTAAGGCAACGTTTATCTTTGGTAGTGACATCGCCGCATCCATTTTTTTCACTCATTTCTCCCTTACTCCTCTCCTCCTCTGCTTCACTATCATCACTACCTTTCTCACACACACACACACACACACACACACACACACACACACACACACACTACTGCTCTACTTCGAGTCACCAAAGGTCAGTCCCTTTAATCTCAACTGACACAGTCGTTATTGGATTCTCCTCCGCACTGCTAATGAATATGGATACTCATACACACATAAGCCAACTTGTGGACATGTGCATACACACACTCACATTGCCCCCCCCTCCCCCCCCCTCCTCATGTAGATGCATCTTGTTGCCATAATGGTACCCTTGTGACTAGCAGGGCATCAAACAGGAAAATGTGTCCTCACTGATACATCGGCAGCCGAAATGTTTTATCAAGAGAAATAGCATTCTCAGTCAGATGTAAGGTCGTGATAGCTTTAATTTCACACATGTGTGGGCACAATGGATGTGAGCATGCTGCTGTGCACCACTGGGAATATGAGATCCTTCTTTCGTTTAGAGGAGAGCAGAATCTTAAATGTTACAGTGTCAAACTTCTATAAGTGATCATGGTCAGATTATGAGTCACAGGGACAAAAACACAACCTGATTAAACAGCATGAAACTTAAAGCTGTAGGGAAAAAAAGCAATATCACTGCTGGAGTGCTTAAAGTGCTAATATGACTTTTATTTGATTAAAGTATTTGTTGTGTTTGTGAAAATGACGGTATAACAGAAGTTAAAGCGTCAACGATAGGTCAAAGAAAACAACACATAACCAGGAAATGTGTCAGGCATGAATAACAGGACAGTGGTTCTTCTAAAGTGTGCTTCAGAGTGTATGGAGCAAGACGCTTTATTTAGCAGATACAGGTCTTTCAAACAAAAGTTGGGCTCAAACTGCAGCGAAGAATTGCAAAAATGTCAATTAAGGAGCCAGAATGTCTGCAGCAGATCAAATCGGATGTTGGTACTATATATGTAGGCATCTTTGGGCATCAAAATACAGCAAGGTTAGGGAGAAAATTAAAGCCAGTGTCTTCACTAAGCTATTGGAGATATTTTAAAAATGCAATAAAATATGGAAACTGTCTGCACTGAATTGTATCAGCATCACTTTTACAGGAGGCTTGTTACATGGCTGAGTCACGTGGGAGATATGGCACCACTATTAACAAATCATAGTTGTAATTTTAATCACAAAATGTGTCCTATTATTATGTCTCAATTTGTTAGCAGTTTGCCTTCGTTTTATTCGGTTGCCGACCCCTCTTAGAGTTGTCTCACAATTCTTGCATTTTCTGATTCACAGCAACCTCGTTTTGATTTCATTCTATTTTCCCGGAGCATCCATGATGTCTCTGCTCAGGTTGCAAACTACTCTGAGTTTATTTTGTGCTGCAAAGCCAAACATCTCGTCGTTGCCTTTAGCGAGATTCACTCACTGAACTATAAAGGTTAATGGGACAGTTATCTTAATTGGAAACTGTAGTAATTATTTAATGATGGTCCTCTCAGTACTGGCTCTTAGAGTCTGCTGTTGACAGGGTGGTGAAACCTGAGGGTACATCTTGATGGCCATCAGAGCGAGACAGCTTTTCTCAGAGGCTCATTGTCACAGAGAGCTGTCAGACAGGATCAGGGTTCACTCTCAGAACACGCTCCACTTTCTCAAGGTGTACTCCAACAGGTACACCTGCACAATTATAGAATAGCTCAACTTTTTCCCCTCCTTTTCCAAAGAAACAATTGAGAGTACATTGACTTTCTCAAACAAGATTATTTTGATTTGTGTGACAGAACTTATTCAAAAAAAACTGCAAACGCAGAGGAATTTGTAAAAATGCATTTAAATGTGAATCCACTCTTTAATGACACAAATCATGTGACTCACCAGAATCATTCTGGTTCTGTTGATTATACATGAGTCTCGCTGATCTCTGTGAAAATCTTTGTAAAGTTTTGCTGTAACGTTTGATTACAAAGCAGAAAAGGCCCAGTGGAAGTGTGTTGAAGGAAGTCGTTAGAGCGACTATTTGTCTGAGTACTCATTCTGCAGACGTGCCTGTGTCCTCTGCTTCTGGATGAATGACAGCTTCACATTTTGAGTGTCAGTCACTCAGTGCACTGTGAGCACACAGTGACCCATACATGGGACTGCTTTTGTCTTCACTGTCATGCTGACGCCGTCTGCAAACCTCCTGAGGTCAAAGAAGCCAAAGACATCGGAAACATTTTAAATCCTAATCAACAATGTTAAAAACATGTTTTGTTTTGTTTTTGTTCTAGAAAAGAAACCACTGAGTGTTTGGAAAGTTAAAATGGAAAGAGTATAGGTTGGAAAATTACCCCACGAGAGGTGATTACAGAAACAAAAAGTTCCTATTCGCTGGTCACTTGAAAATAAGCTTTTCAGATTGTGAGTTTAAAAGCTTGAGAAGTGTCGCCTGAGAGCATCACCAGGAGGCTGATTTTAAAAACCTGCCCTGCTACCTTTTACCTTCCTTTCTTCAGTGAAAGAAAAAAAGCTTTACTATTCAAAAAATAAAGGGGAAATGTGATTTTCCATTTACACCTGGTGTCTAAATGCATCTCCTGTTTTTTTCAGGAACTGCTCATGAACACAGTACATCATCTAGAAAAACCACACACATTCACCACACAGTATGTGTGTATTGACATGAGCAGAAATCAACTAAGCTCTCTGTAAAATCACAACCATCAGTCATATAGATTCTGATATGTGTCCAGTTCCCCTGATTTATTACAAAGGCTGTATTCTAAGAATTATGTCAGTGTTATGTTGGCTTACCCTGATGACAAATGAGTGAATTAGCAAATTTACGATTGAAACTCTTCTGCTAATATTCAAAAGTCTGCAGTTTTTATTATAAAGTTTTCAGAAGAAAAATGTAATAACTTACAACCTATAATAATAACCACCATATAGGACATGAAACCCTCAATACATTTCACTCACTGCACTGATTAGTCGGTGCAGTCCCAGGTCATAAGTTCATAATTTAGCAGTGGGAGGACATTTCTGAACAATATATCAGGGTTTTTTCAGACATCAGACCAGAGAGGAGGACAAACCCCACCAGAGAACTTGTCATTTTATTGGAGGTCCATCCGAAGCGCAGGAGGTTGTTTAACATGTCTCTTAAAACATTGTGCTGTTTATTAAACTCAGCTAGATCAAACCTTTTGTATTTATTCATTTCGAGGTTTACAGGTCACAGTGACAATGATTTAAATGATATAATATGTAGAGTCGTGGGTTAAAGCAACAGAGGAAGAAAAAGGTTCAGGTAATGCAGAATGCCCTTTAAACTGTCATTTCCAGCATTTCCAATTACCGGGAGCTTTTTCAAATCCAATTTGTTTGTCCTGTCCTACATCACAAAGCAACCACCTTGTGTAAGTTGTAATCACAACTTTAAAAAAACCCAAGGATTTATTTCCCCTTCTGTCTCCCTCAGATACAGCCTCAAAGATGGTGCCAATTCCGAAGCAATGCACAAACCAATATTCATGAAGGGCGCTCTGTAGTGCAGGCCCTCATTACAGACTGTTAAATCAGCAGGTGTCGAGGCAACTCTTCCCCTGCCCTTCTATCCTCTCCGCCACAAAAATGCTGCACACGCACACACACCACTCTGAATATCCCTGTCTCACCTCAAGCAGTCAGTTTGATGTGATAAACACAAATTCAGTCCCCTTTATTTGGAAAAGACTTGCTTGTAGTACTTTACAATGCAAATTCAACCTTGCCCTTTTATCTGGAAGCTAGCTTACATACCTACCATGTCACACTTCCTCAAAATGCTGCTTTTAATGCTGCACTCTCAAAAGCAGCGGTCAGGATCAATGATGCTGCCATTCTTAACCTGGAGTTAATATTTCATGTGCGTAGAAACTCCAAGTCAGGATGGGTGCTCCCAAAGCTGCCCATCATTGCTCAGAGGGACTCGTAATAAAGAGAATTATTAAGAAATAAAGAGAAAATACATCAGGGTAGAAATGGGAGAAGGAAAGTCCTTTCTTTCTGTGTGCTTATATTGCTGAGTTGTGGTCGATGTTGCATCAGGGTGTGATAAATTTACATGAAGTTCACCAAGTCCCTGAGGAAGATCCCTTAGCTGTTAGCCTGTTTAGCAGACATTTTTCATGTGCTGTACAACTCCAATTAATACTAGGCTTGATATAAAAAAATGATTCATCAACAATCATCTGGCTGTTTTAAGTTGTATGAATGGAGAAGCAGCTTGTGCATGAAGATGTTGGTGACGTTGGTTCTGCACAGCCAAAAACTCAATCATCCAATCAAACAGCTCTATGCAAACCAACAGCTAAGTCCATATCTCACATAATCAGTGTACTGTCAAGGTGAAACCACAGAACGGAAAATACAAAAATATACAAAACAATGAATCAGTCTGCTCATCTGATGATGGTTTCTACATGCACAATGCTGTTAGGGTGGCAGATGTATGAATATCAAATTGCGGATGTCACCTCGGGAGAAATGTGAGGTGTCCAGCATATTGAAACAGGAATTTGTCTCAGGAATTGAGTCACATCTGTTTTTCAGTTTACAGTCATGCATTTGAAGATGAGTCAGTGTGATTTGCATTTCAGATGTCTTTCTGTCTTGACAGGCGGGAGATCATAATCTTTCCTCCTCACTGGAACTCCGGCGACCCGGTGCTGTAACATCATGATGCCTATTTGTTGTATTAAATTCATTCAGAAGTACACGCACACACAAAATAGAGAACATATCCATCCCATGTGTGACATGGTTTTTATGAAGTTATAAATCTTTTATGATGAACAGTAAAGCAGATAAAACTTGGTGTGATGTTTGGGAGTTATAAATATACCTCTGTAACACGCAGTCAGGTGTGAGGCTTTATTTGGTATCAGTCCGCCTTTATATCAAATCAGGATTTATACCCAGATATTTTTTATAGGTGGACTATTGCAAACCTGTCTCCAAATCTCTTATTATAACTAATGCAGAAAATGTCTCTTTCTCAGCTATAAGATTACTTTTGAGCTATTTTAAATGCTATATGTCACAAGTTCTTGATTTTACATGTCAATTACAAAGTATCTATTATTCTCTTATGAGATAAATGTTGTGCATTCAATTTACACTAAAAACCAAAATGGAAATAAATTGTACTTAATAAAGTTAGCAGTCTGTCACCTTGTTTCATTTTAAGTATAAATGGGGACAAACTGATGAAGTATTTTAAAGGTTCTCTATGACTCAGATTCAGGTTCAGTAGGCATTTCAACAAAAAAATGAAAAAAAGATGAAGCAGTAAAATAATTTGTCCTAATCTGGTGATTTCTTTACATCACCTCAACAGCAGTGGCGTCTCTGGCATCATATGTTAGGTGGGGCACAACTCAAATATATAACTGTAGCACAAACTTTCACATTAAAAATGCAATTTAATCTAAATCTAATTTAAGAAATGAATACAACTATTTTATACATGAAATTGCAAATAAAGGTTCACTCACCAGCGTTGTTCAATTCTTTAAAAGAAAAGATGCAAATCATTTAAAAAAATCTACTTCGAATTGTCTTTTTGTCCTGGTAGCTCATGAGCTAACAACACTAGATTGAGAAGCTCTGCTTTCCCACCGAACATGAAGGTAACGTCACGTGTGATATTCCAGTGTTTTAATTGGATGGTCTGCGTTTGGGGCCCAGAGCTCCGTGCGCCATGTGCGATTATCCCTATCATAGACATCATATATTGGTATATATATATCCAATATATGATGTCTATGATCCCTATGGTAGTATGAGTGCGTAAGGCCCCGCCTTTCTCGCCTCTGATTGGCTGCAAGCGCTCTCCTACGATTGGCTGTGGGGATTTCAGGCAAGCTCCCGCCTTTCTCGGGCGGCCTTCAATGAAAATGTCCAGGTTTTATGGCTTTTCACTGCAAATAGGCACGCCATATACTTAAAGTAACTGGTGCGAATAAAGCAGTCCGTGTTGCGCGTGTGACGTCCCTTTCATAGACAGAACATGGTGTTTTCTTATGGAATATGACATTAACACAACTTAAAACTTTTCCCCCTGATTTAACATCAGTTTGTTATAGTGTAATGGCTAAGGTGCCAGTCTTTTAGTCTGAAGATCGCAGGTTTGACTCCACCACCAGCAATGCTGATACATTTTATTTTGTTCATGTTGATTTTTGAAACCCTTTTTAAGGTTGTTATTATGACTTGGTTGATGACTATCATGACTATCATGGTTAGGGTTAGGGTTAGGGTTTAGGGTTAGGGTTTAGGGTTAGGGTTAAGGGTTAGGGTTAGGGTTTAGAATAAAATAAAATAAAAAGGACGAAGCCAAAGATCCTTCTAGCCAATCAGATGCGAGAACGGCAGGAGATTGCCTGAAATCCCCACAGCCAATCGTAGGAGAGCACTTGCAGCCAATCAGAGGCGAGAAAGGCGGGGCCTTGCGCACTCATCCTACCATAATGATATTCGCGCCCCGTGTGTGTCTATTGAGAGCGTGTTGCGCATGCGCACAGTGATTTTCAGATGCTCGTCTTTTAGACAGGATTTCAAGAGGATTTAACCTCCTTAGCTTGTCAGTATCAAAGCAAAGACTTAGATATGATTACACAGATATTTATAACAGAATATCTTAGTAACAGAATGGGTTTTTATGCAGTATTAGTCTAAAAACGAACTATTCTTTCCCACTGATCCCCACAGCGCCATCTGGTGGCTGGTGGGGCCAGGACCTACCGGCCCTGAATGACGAGACGCCACTGCTCAACAGACACAACAGAACACAGGAACATGGCTCAGAAGTTTAAGCAGAAACAAAACAAACGCCCCCTAGAGGCTGGCTGCAGTATAAGTTTTAAGTCCTGCCTCCTCCATCTAATTAGGACTTTTCAGAAAAATTGTTTATAAAACATCTCAGATTCTTTCTTTTTTTTTTTTTTTTTACAAGTGTTGGATTCTGTTAATAAACAACATTCTAATGGTCAAACATTCCTTTTTCTAATATCTTCAGCTGAAATTAATTATCTGATGCTTATAAAACATCATGATTGTGTGTTGGTGAGTAGGTGGGTCTGTCAGCACCACATCCTGAGACTCTGGCTCCAAAAATACACCATGCCAGCACACGTAACTGGGATATCATGGCTTTAGATGGAGACAGAGATTGAACTCTGAGTGGGAGTCAAGCCTACAAAGGAGTTTGGCGCTCCTCTTTGGGGGAAACTGTGAGTTCTGACTTTTAAAGGAGCGACTATACAGCTTCATACATAGCAGGAATGTTGCTTTAATGCACTACCTAAACATTGTTGCAGAGTATATGTGTACCCTATCAAAGTATTATTATTCCCTGAAGACAGACCTTGTTCTATGGCAATGAACACCGACACATTTATGCAACATTAAGAATTTAGGGAGGATGCCTTCAAATTACAGCGCTCAGGCTAGTCCACACTGAGCAGTTTGTGGCTAAAACAAGTTATATGATGCAAATAGAACATGCAGCTCAGCTTATATACCAGTACCTCCCAGTCTTTGACCTACAGACTGGTTTTTACTGGGGGGGGGGGGGTTCTTATTATCTGTCTGTGTATAAATAGTGAATATTTGATTAATTAAAATTTCAATTTGTTTCTGCAGAACAAGAGGAACATTCATTATATATGTTATACACAACAACAACAAAACAGTGTTCAAACTCAGAACAGGATGGGTAACTGAGTCTCAGCTGGTTATGATTAAACAGTAGAAAGATCAATGAAAACGTCATGATTTGGTATCAATAACAAAAATAATTTCTAGCTTCTTCCATGTTTTACACTGTCATCATAGCAATTTATATTCCTCAACTGTTATCAGTTTGGAAAAACTTGCACATCTAAAAATGATGCATTGGGTGCATTTAAAAAGCAGCTCAGTGGGCTCCTGATCTGGGGTCAGCTGGGTGTGAGAATGGACTTAGAACAATCCATCAGCCAGAACCATGCAGATCTCTGCAGCTCTGTTTCTAACTGGTCAGGACTGGGATGTGATGTTTTTACTTTCTTTAGTTTCTAATGAATCAAAGTTTTTTTTTAATGTTTATTCGTATCATGGTATGTATAAAACTATACTTTTGTGTTTTTGTAACTGCTCAGAATCAGAGTTGTTATGTTTTTTTTCAGGAATGTCAAAAATTGCATTTTCTATTTACATTAATGTTGGATAAACACTATTATTAATGGTGATTTTGAATGTTCACTGTTGTGTCTGACTGGTTTACATGAGCCACATGTAGAAAGCATGACTTCCTCTTATGAAGGATTTCCTTCAAAGTACAGTTTGAATCTATGATCGCTCGTCAGCTGAATCCAATATTTCCACTCAGAAGGAGACGGAGAAATCTTCTGAAAACTTTTTCAATAAAAATTTTACGATGAAAGATGGGTCCAATATAAAGCAATAATACTAGCGCATCCTCATTAAAAACTACTTTGTCATATTTCAACTCCAAAGGCAACCTTGGACCAGGAGACTTTTATTAACCCATTAGCATTCTAATTACTGCAACAAAAAAAAAAAAAAATATATATATATATATATGATACAGAAAAGTGGGTGCTCAACCCCCGACAGGTCAGACAGGAAATGTGTCTTTAACAGTTGAATCATATTTTCATTTCTCATCTAGACAAGAAATGGTAAAAGTTGTAAACTTGAAGCTGGAAAATGATACTGACAGTGTGATAAAATAAGAAGGACAAGTTAAGAAATTCAGGATTTCCTCTGTGTTGATGGCTATATAATCTGAGAAAGGGGCTATAACATAAAAGTGTTAATAAATAAATATTCTTGGTCGTTTAGATTGATTGTACTTGCTGTTTTATTCTATTGAGTGTTTAAAAGGAAGAATTCCTGTTTGGGAGATTATTAGGAGCAACCTGTTCTGGTGCTGAGGGAATGGGTTAGTGCTAACGCCGCTGTCCAGGTGATGTTAAGGTACAAGATAAAGGAAAAGGCATGGCTTTTGGTCATGTACACGAACACACTGGAGATCCATCTGGACCTGTGTGTGAGTGTGTTTCTTTGTGTGCTCATGGTAGCAACAGACAGAAAGACAAAGAGGGGGAGTTTAATGGAGTGTCCCAGGGCGAGGCTCCGTTGTTCCCCCTCATCAAGCACGCTGGCAGTGCTTTAGCCCCATAATGACTACCGTGTGCCCTGAGCTAATACACGCTCCACAGTTTCCTCTCACTCATTGCTCATTCTTATAGGCCAGGTGCAACCGCAACCTTACCAGGGGGCGGGAGGTTGGAAGGATGCACTACATTAAGAGACAAGAGGCGAGCGGTTGTCGTGACAAGCAGGGGAAAAGAACTAGATGCAAGGAGCAGGATGGAGGACAAGAGAAAGCTAAAGGAAGAGTGAGTTTATGAGGTCATTATGGAGAGAATCACAAAACAACACATTCCAATCACAGAACTGCACAGCTGTCCGTCTCAGAGAGGACAGTGTTCCTGTTAACATTAGAACCACAGACATTATCAAACGCACACAGAGAGGAGAGGACTGAGACTTTGCAGAGAGTTGAACTGGAACCTTCTCTTGTGCTGTTTATCACCATTACAATCATAACAGTGTCATTCACTGCAGACATGGAGGACATAGAAACAAAGCTGGACTGGCTGCCAGCTCACCATCTCTCCATAGGCCCGTTTGCAGTTCTCTGTCTATATTTAGCTGTTAATCTACAAGTAAAGTGTAGAAACCCTAATAAAGTTTTTACAGATCTGTGTCTTAGATACAGTTCAGGTGTAACAATTACTGATCAGGTTTAAAACAGCACTTTTATCATTTCCAGCTCTTGTTTGGTTTTCCTGGTCTCTACTGCCCCCTAATGATGAGAAAACAAATACACATTATGCTTCCATGAGCACTAATACATTTAATTTAATTTAAATGATTTGAAGTTATTTAAAAGTTTGATTGCAGCATTTTTTTCGATGTAATTCCATCTAACACTAAAAAACTGCAGAAATGACATTAAACAAAGCTCCACCAGACAGGGAAGGACTATCTTAATACTTTATTGTGGCATATCTGGATCAACTGAATCAGAACCTGAGCAGCACTGTGCATGCTGAGTGACCTCATTTCATGTCCCCTGCTCTCAGGGGAAATTATCACACTAAGGCTACTGTTTTCAACTTATCAGTCCTACCAATCACTAAGTGTCATGCAGAGTAAAGAAGGTGATAATAAGGGAGGTCTGACACAGAGCTGCTGTTTCATTTAAGGCTAAGATTGACTATTAACCCTTAACCTGCTTTTTTCTCTCCATCCAGTGAGAGGAGGGGTGCACCCTGCCTGGTGTGTCTTTTCCTTTTTGTTCTTTTTCATTCAGAGAGGTCATCTGTGATCTCAGAAATGATCTGCTGCAATACAAATAAATAAAGTTTCATTTGCTGTAGCCTAATGTTTCACTGCGCTCATGCAAATTAAACATCATGCAAGCATCTGTTAAATATGTGATTTAAATAAATGAATGTAAGAAGTTTTACTGCTGAGTTGAGATAGTTCAGATATTTCACCTGTTGTGGAGAGATCATTAAACAGAGTCAGTTTGGAGAAACAGGAATTAGTTCTGATCAGATTGCTTGTTAATCCAGACATAACTAATGGTGCATTTCAAATGTTGGAATTTCTGAGTTTCAAGTCAGAAAACTCTACTGTAAAGCACCCCTCAAAGTCTGAATCTGGAGAGTCTACGATTCCTGACCAGCTTTGACCTTAAACCTCATGCATGGAAAGTTGTGAAGGCTTGACACTGGAACACGGTTTAATTGAATTGGATGTAATTTTCTGAAGTGAAATCCAACTTCCAAAGTAAAAAGAATCAATAATCTCTGTTTCTCCACACCAAGGCCTTTCAAAGAGCTATCAGGTAACTGTCTAAAACCTCTTCTGAGAAACCCACTTCAGATGATCTGAACAGTCCTTCAAAGAGCAGTTTAGCAAGGGGATATTATTGTTCCAGATTATGTCCATGGCATCACCTAATGTGAGGAAACCTGCACTCTTATCCTCCTCAAAAGCCAGCTTTCTCTTCTTTTTATTTTGCACTCTGCTTTTGTCTCCTTAACAGATAAGAAGTCTATTACAAGCTTCTTGTAGGTTTAAAGTGCTGCATTGTGGCCATCATTAAATTCAAGGTCTTTTAAAGTGATATTGCCTCTTTCAGTGTCTTTTCTCTCTATGCATGTCCATTACCTTCAAACAGATCTTTCATTGCTTCTTTCTTTAGAAGCATCTTATCAGACCTGATAGTTCAGATTAATGATCAGCTGGAGCACAAAGACACACAGAGACAGGATCATTTACCACAGTCCTTTAAATCACACTGTTGAAAAACACTATTTATTATCAGTCTTTTTTTCTATTCTGTCTTTCTTGTTATATTTTTTTTCATATTTTCAAATCTAAAATAGACTCTGAAGCTATTTTAATCAGTTGTTTGAGAAGCTTCTTTCCTAAAAGCATCCTGATTTTGTGTTTATAGCAGAATTAGCACAGGTACAAAACAAAGCCGCTGCAGAGTAGCATGAAAGTAATCATTTATGACTTTATCAATCCAGAGAACTGAGCCTGCCATCCGTCTTGTTACACTTTCATGCTGCACCACAATATAACTGACCTTTACAATTTGAAGGGGAGGATGAGGCTGATATTTGCAATGATATAATCATTGCTTCTTACATAACAAACCTTTGTCTTTTGCAAAACCCTTAAATAGATTTCTCACAGCAAAATGGCAGAATTAAAGCTCACTATTTACTCAAATCTCTGTATTTATGACATTTACTATTTTTTGCATTGGGATAATTAATTATTAACATAATTTTGAACTGTACTTTGTTTGATATGTCTGTAGTTTCATCAACGTCCTCTGATTTTTCTCCATTTCCTTCCACCTAGCTTTACCTCTTATTTCTTCTTCAAATATGTTTTATTATTATTCACGTGCATCTCACCTGAGAGCAAGTCTCACTTTCAGGGCACATTTACAAAAGGAATAATGTTGGAATGTATAATGACATTTTGTTTAACAACTTCATTTGCTGATATTTGAGCAAAAACTGATGTTTAGATGTTTTGATTAACATGAAAACCCTGTTTCTTTAGGGGTCGGCTCAAAAGTAATCATTGACATAAATGTGTAACATGACATTTCTGTTTTAAAATAATGCATTTCTTCATGATACATGTTAAATACATCAACATATTTGGATGTATTTCTTTGAATTTTATTTGGAAACAGAGAAATTCACTAAAGTGCCTGAAAGTTATACTCCTTGATTTAATGTGAAAACATTTTTGTCACTTTTACTTCTAACCAAGCTGAATTGTACACACAAAGCGACTCTTTGTTCTGAAAAACATATTCTTCAAGTCAGACTTTTTTTTCTGACCTCACAAAAAAGTATTTTTTATTTACATGGTTCAGAATTCAAGGCCAGTTGTCTTTAAAATGTTATAATCTGCTGCATTTTATTCAGAATGCAGCTGAGACTCCTGAAAAGCAGTCATCTTTACTACCTCACACTAAGTTATGGGTTTAACAGAGACTTATATAAAACTGGGGGAGCAGCAGAGGAACCGTGTGGTATTATCATTTCCTCCTGCTCTATAGGCTGCTGCGTTCCTGTGGTTCAGCCGTCTGCCCATGCCAGACATGTGTGTTCCCATGTTACATACGTGCATGCCAGGAAACACACAGTAGCTAACATATAAAGACTCACACCTTGGGTAAATTAATTTATCTTCAAATGAAATGGCTCCTTGTGAGTTTTTATGACTGTGTTTGTCTGAATACCTGCAAACTTCAGCTGCTCCTTCAACTTCAGCTATTTGTGAAGACCTTTTAACTGAGTTAATAATTAACATTTATTTTGAGGTTTATTTGCTCTGTAAAACCACTAAGAGCAGGTTTTAAACCTGTCACGTTTTCTGTGCTCATAATAAAGTTGAAACTCCAGTCAACAGTGCCATCTTCTGGTCAACATTTCTAAATACACACTGAACAAAATATTCTTTACTTGTTCTGCAAATGGACTTGCCATTTTTTCCTTTAGTCACTCAATTTCCAGTAAATTCTCAACATGCATTTTAATGCTCATGTATTTTTAGAGTACTGACAAAGTTTTCTGTTTGACATTTAATGTTGCAGGATCTGTATGTACATGCTAATAAATGCATGCTGATAAAGTACCCCACACTTTTCATTGATCAGGCAAACTCATTTCAGAGTTAGAATTTGCAAGTCAAAGAGTAAATATTCCTAAAATGAGCAACTAAACGAAGCTGCTGCAGGAGAAATATGTAAGGCATGTTGGCTGCTGCTGCTGAAACAATGTTTTACTGATTTAAAACTTTATTGTCCACATCAAGAAAAAAAAAACAGTTTTTCTGCGCATGTTTTTTTACACATTTAAAGCAACAATAGTGTTTAGTGTTTTATTCAAACATTCCCACTGATTATTTGTGGAGGGGGTTTCTAGGATCAAATATGCTCACACAAACTTCTGGATGAAAACTGCAGTTGTCCCTTTGTTTGTTTTGGGAGAACATGCAAGCTCCACTCAGTAAAGCCAGAGCTGAGATTTGAACCTGTAACCTTTAGTGCTGCGAGACAACAATGCTAACAAGAGCACCACCGTGCTGCCTATAAAGACCATCACAAGGATGACATCAACTTATGACAATATCTCTTTAAACCATAGTCCAAACCTAATAAAACATTTTAAAACACAGACAGACAGAAACACATTTAAACAATGTCAGAGATTTTTAAATCTCTACTGCAACAGAAAGGGTTTGAAGTTTAGTCTCATCACATAATTATTTTGCAATAAGAAACAAGAAAACAGGTCACTTGAATAAAATAATAAACACAGGGTCAGTGGAGTAACATCTCAACACAAAGGTGTTTGGTAACCTGGGAACCAAGGTCAGAATATTTTCCTGTCATCAATAGAACGGTAGTGTGTTTTTATCCTGATGCATGTTTTCTTTAAACTTATTAAAAGGTGTTTTTAAGGGAAGCTATTTCTACAAAATCCATTAAGTGTTACCAAAATAAGAAGCTTGTTGACAGTGAAAAAAGCAATACTAGAAAAAAAAAAGAGAGAAAAACATTCCTGAATGAGACCAAAGGCTGCTTGTGACTATTCAATAGTGAAGCTACATTCCTGCACTTTAGACCTCATTTGAGTCACTTTTACTGACAAAAGAAAAAAAACAAGATGAGCTCAAAAATATTTGTTATTGAGAAAAATTATTGAATCGAATAAATGAGGAGCATGTTATTGTTGAAGCTGTCAGGTGCAATAAGTTGAAGTACACTTGTTACATGTGGAGAGGCCAGAATAACATACAGAGTTAGTGAGAGAGACAAAGAGCTTTAAAGAAACTGCTTCATGTTTTTGGTGTCTAATCTTTCTAACCTCTGACTTTAACCTCAAAACACAAATGCTTTTTTATGATGGAATTGAAAAAAATTGGAAATCACTGACCTATTATTTAAGATGAACATTTTTAAAGCTTTCAAATGATGAAAGCTGTAGAATAATCTATAATATAAAAAAGATAAAAAGCACATAAATGACCTAAAACGTGTACAAGAAAGTCCCTGATTGAATGAACATCTCTGACCTCTGTCGGCTGACTGAACAGAGAGAAAGTTTGCTCTCTTAGAAATAAAATATTAATGCACACATCCTTATGTATCTGAAAACAACATTATGTATCTTTAGTTGACTGTGCGAACAAACCAAACTGGAATTGTTTTGGTCTCTCGGTGATCAGACTTGTGACCAGCAGCGTTTCCAGCAGTGACTCTGTAGTTTGACTCCACCTGCTCCGGCCTTTGACCCTGCTGAGCAAACTGAATATCACTGAGTGATCCCACAGCTACTTTATCTGGTCAATAACTGCATTCCAGTCCTGGACCACGGTAGCACTTACAACTTCTCATGTGACCTTGTCATCTGAAGGTATTTTTTTCTTTTAGCCAAACTAAAATATTGATAAAGTAACATCAAACCCTGAGGGGATTAGCTGCTGTTTCACTCTGAATGTAAGAACAACAGAAACATGAGCTAGAAAATCGAATGAAACAATCTCACATGAAAATTTGATGATTTGCTCAATAAATGTCTGAGGCGCATGCATCCATATAAACAATAAACAGGCTTTCTTTACAGTAATAATCAGTGTCTATCTCGGTATCTTGTACCAACTCCAATGGATTAGATTTAGCACTGTTTGTGTGTGTGTGTGTGTGTGTGTGTGTGTGTGTGTGTGTGTGTGTGTGTGTGTGTGTGTGTGTGTGTGTGTGTGTGTGTGTGTGTGTGTGTGTGTGTGTGTGTGTGTGTGTGCATGAATGTTTGTGTGTCAAGCCCTTGATCTTCTCCTCACACTCTAGAGTGACCTCACAAATCTGTTTATGCCCACCATCTGGTCATTTGTTGAATACTGCATGTGCTTTGTTTTAAACACCATGTGCATCAAGTCAATTACACAATGAAACGTGTCGCTCGTCTGCAACAAATACCTGGAAACAAACAGTAGAGGCAGCCTGTCAGAGATGCACTGGATCTGCAGTTCAAACACGAATATTAAAAAAAACAATACAGATTAGTAATGTGGTGATACAATAAATAATCCTGTTATAGCACAAAGAGGATCAGGGAGTCGTCTGTGCAATAACACAAACACAGTTCAACTGCATCACAAAGCAAAGGAAATGACCTGAATAGAACTGTGAACCCCTGGAGAGTAAAGGAAATAATTCACACACACACACACACACACACACACACACACACACACACACACACACACACACACACACACACCAACTATGGCTGTGAATCACCCCTGAAACTACTGCACTTGTGAGAGATCCATCAGCTGGCCCAAGGCTGGCTGGACAGCGAGGCAAGAGAGACAGATGGACTAGTTTAACCACAGTAAGAGAAGCTGACCTTCCTCACAGTGGTGGAGGAGGAGGAGGAGGAGCGATATGTTGAGAGGGAGAAGGAAATGAAGGGATGGCATCAAAGACAGATGGAACCCTGAAATAGCTGTCATTAATCTCCAGAATCTCTACAAACACAAAAATAAAGAAAGTTGTGGAAAATGAAGGAAGACTTCTACTCATTTAAAGGAGCTGCATGTATTATGATTAAAATATGAAGGCTAATATTATTTTATTAATACGATTTACAATCAGAATACAGCTATGGCCTGATCACTCCTGCTTTCTGCTCAGAGTTAAAGTCAGATTTAAATGTTGACACATTAGGATAATATATGACTAAGTCCCCAGCTGTACTAAGGATGTATTAACTCTCTTTACTGCATGTGACCCATAGATCAGCTGATCTCCTGGTTGTTCCCTAAACCCAGAGCTATCAGACATCCCAATCAAAAGATTTAAATTAAATTCATTAAATGAATCTCAATTATATTTAAAAATAAAATTTTAAACAAATATTTATTGTATAAAAAAAATGAATTCACTTTTTTTGTATTGTTTATTAGGTTTATTGCATTTTTTGCATGTTGTCAAACAGGTTATGAGGTTTAATACAAGCTAAGCCATTAAAATACTTTCAAAAATATAAAGATACAAATCAAACTAAGTTAAAGTACTAAAACCTGAAGTCTAGACATCCTCCTACTCTATTTCAGACATAATAATACATTTCTAGTATGTAAACTGTTTATTTCCATTAGTAAAGTGTACAACATGAATAGACTTGTTCTTTAGTTATTAGATAAACTGGTTGTTCATTTATTTGTGTAAAAGTTATGGTTACTGTTTTAAGGGTAAAAAGGAAACTCGTGGCTCAGGGGAAGAGAGGCTGTCCACTGATCAGATCAGGGGGGTGTCAATCCCAGGTCCAGGCCAAAGGATCCTTGGGCTAGACGAACCCCCAACTGCCTCCTGGGTGTGATGAAACCGGCTGCCCTCTGCTCCTCAGGGATGGGTCAAATGCAGAGAATAAATTCCACTACACTGTACTGTCATATTTAAGTATTTATTATATAAACAATAATAATAACAATAATAAATACATTTCCCAGAATATTCATATCTGTCCTCAGTCAACTTGTGTTCTGTTTATAATGTCAATGTTGTTTAGAGGTGATTGCGGGGACCATGGTTCAGGTTTGATTTTCTCCTTCTAAGTGTTTTAAAGTAGGAACCCTTCTACATCAACACAAACTCCATGTTTGTATGTTTGTATGGGCGTGGCTATAAACCTGACTCTGAAATAATTTCCTCTTTCCCCTAAAGTACTGTATAATTAATGCCTAGAAGAAAGGCATGTCGCCATCTTTCATGCCAGAGTTTTAAACTAAATTCATTCTATTGGAGGATGGAGCTGTAGTTGTTTTGGTCTAGTAAAATATTGAAAATAATGTTATGAATGATCAGGCAAGGTTTTGGTTCAATATCTGTACTGTACAAACGTTTTGCCATTATTGTGTTTGCTAATGTCAGTTAGCTTTGTGGTAGCCATCTTGAATTGGGTTGATTTCAAAAGTAAATCAGATGTAGATATACGTATATCCAATTATCAGTTTCTGGGAGAAACCCATTCATGAGACATCTGGCTAACACACACACACACACGCACATACACATGCACATACACACGCACATAACACTGACAACCTTGTGCTCCCCAGCAGCAGGCGACGAAAGAAAATGTTTAGGGTTTTTTTGGTTCAAAACGATTGATTACAAGTTTAAAAGTGTTATAAAACAACAAAATATTGATGGAATTTGGTTAATCTTGGCTTTGACATCCCAGTAAATCATCACAAAGCTTTAACTGAAACTATGGATCTCACTGATATATTAATCAATATCAGCTATTAGAGGGACTCTGACTGATTTGAAACAACAAAGCAACAATCACAAGACTTTGCTCTAAAGTGTTCACATTTGAAATAAAACAATAACTTTTGCTCTTATTAGGCAGGCAGAGCAAACTATTTTTGATAATTAATAATTATAGTTATTCTAATTAATCACTGCTCTTCTAAAATGACATCCTACATAAAACATGTAATCATGTTGTGCCTATTTTAACTAGTATTTTGAAACAATGAAAGGAAAAATACAGTTGTAAAAACAGGATTTGTGTTTTTACTGCTTGGTGCATTATGCAAAAAGTGTCATGTGACCAAAGCTATTCACATCTATAGTGTTAGGCTTTTCCCTTTTTATTATTATTTTTTCACACAAAGTCACAGTAACAAGGTTCAGAAATGCCCATAAAAGCCTGTTCTGCTGCAGACTTTGTTCAGTCAACAGCTTCACAGCGTGAGGAAGACTCAGCTGTGAAAAGTCCCACACACTCTAATGGTGTGTGTGGAAGTTGTTAAAAGGCAAAACACTTCTAAATAATTTAAATAGAAGGCATGTTTCCTATTGTGGTGAATTACTTTGAACAAATATGCATCATATTCATAAAACTGTGATTCCTAACAAGTTATAAAGCATTACAAACTCTCCACCCTCCATCTTTTAGCACCAGATACTTCCAGTCCTGTGTTTAAAATGTTAACTGGTGTCTCATTATACATTTATATCTTTGTTACTGCCTGTTTAAATTATTTATATGCTCTGTTTATTTAAATGATAATTGAGCGAGTTGTTGTGTTTAGGCTCAGCTGTGCAGCTGAACTCGTTCATCTTTGTGAAACGGTCAAAAGGGGGCATCTAAAGCTGGAAGTACAGAGACTCTGCACACCAGCGGAGCTGAGAGCAGGGACATACATTTACAACACATCTGTTCATGAATAGTGTAACAGCAGGAGCACTTGAGAGGCCTTTTCAAAGCCTGAGTCCAAATCCATCGCTTGTTTTAGCTTTTCAGACCTTTGATGAGAGGATGAATGAGAATCAGGCCTAATTATTTAGAAGAGTGTTGGCTTTGGAATGCAGCTCTACATCTTTAGCAGACATGGTTCATTTTTCTTCAAATTGTATTTGTTTTAGTGTTATTTTTACAGATTTTAAAGGAAAATTTTTAATACATTAGAAAAAAATCCTTGACTGAAAATAACTTGATGTGATTTCATTTAAAAACCTCCGACACAGTTTAAATTTGCAGTTTGACTCTTAAAACAAAAAAAGGCAAGAACAATATATATTAATGCACAGTCAGACTGATGATTTAAAGGATTTATGTTTTCTTAAAGATGGGGACCACCACCCCAGTCTGCCACTCCACAGGAACTGCCCCCGATGACCACGCAATGTTGCAGAGACGTGTCAACCACAACAGTCCTACAACATCCATAGCTTTCAGATACCCAGGTCGGATCTCATCCACCCCCGGGGCTCTGCCACTGTGTAGTTTTTTGACTACCTCAGCGACCTCTGCCCCAGAGATTGGACAGTCCGTCCCCAGGTCTCTCAGCTCTGGTTCCTTCTCGGAATGCGTGTCAGTGGGATTGAGGAGCTCCTCAAAGTATTTCTTCCACCATCCGACTATAGCCTCAATTGATGTCAGCAGCTCCCTGTCCCCACTGTAAACAATGTGAGCAAGTTGCCGCGTTTCTCCCCAGAGGCGCCAGATGCCAGAACCTCTTTGGAGCCGATCGATAGTCTTTCTCCATGGTCTCACCAAACTCCTCCCACGCCTGAGATTTTGCATCGGAAACTGCCACTGCTGCACTTCGCTTGGCCCTCCGGTACCTATCAGCTGCCTCTGGAGACCCACAGACTAGCCATGCCTTGTAGGCCTCCTTCTTCAGCCTGACAGCTCCCCTAACCTCTGGTGTCCACCAGCGGGTACGAAGTTTACCGCCACAACTGGCACCAGCCACCTTGCAACCACAGCTAGCAACAGCCGCCTCAACAATCGTAGAGCGGAACAAGGCCCATTCAGACTCAATGTCTTCGACTGCTCTCGGGACGCGGTCGAAGCTCTGCCGGAGGTGGGAGTTGAAGACCATCTTGACAGGCTCTTCTGCCAGGCGTTCCCAGCAGACCCTCACTATACGTTTGGGTCTACCAGGTCTGCGTAGCATCTTCCCCTGCCATCTGATCCAACTCACCACCAGGTGGTGATCAGTTGACAGCTCTGCTCCTCTCTTCACTCGAGTGTCCAAAACATACGGTCTCAGGTCAGATGATACAACTATAAAGTCAATCATCGACCTGTAACCTAGGCTGCCCTGGTACCAGGTGTACCGGTGGGCATCCTTATGTTCGAACATGGTGTTCGTTATGGCCAAACTGCGACTTGCACAGAAGTCCAAAAACAGAACACCACTCGAGTTCAGATTGGGCGGGCCGTTCCTCCCAATCACGCCCCTCCAGGTCACGCTGTCATTGCCCACGTGAGCGTTGAAGTCCCCCAGCAGGACTATGGAGTCCCCAGTAGGAGCGCCATCCAGCACTCGTCCCAGGGACTCCAAAAGGGGTGGGTACTCTGAGCTGCTATTTGGTGCATAAGCACAAACAATAGTCAGGACCCGTTCCCCAACCCGAAGGCACAGGGAAGCTACCCTCTCATCCCCCAGGGTAAACCCCAACATACAAGCAGAGAGTCTTGGGGCTAACAGAAAGCCCACCCCAGCCCTCCGCCTCTCACCCGAATCAACTCCAGCATACAAGAGAGTCCAACCCCTCTCCAGGACTCGGGTTCCAGAGCCAACGCCATGTGTCAAGGTGAGCCCAACTATATCTAGCCGGTATCGCTCAGCCTCTTCCACAAGTTCCAGCTCCTTCCCCGCCAGAGAGGTGATGTTCCATGTTCCAACAGCCAGTTTTCCTGTCCGGGGATTGGACCGCCAAAGCTCCCGCCTCGGTCTGCCACCCGATCCACACCACACCGGATCCTTCATGCTCCTCCTGCAGGTGGTGGGTCCACAGTTGGATGAGCCTATGTATCCGGTTCGGGCTGGGCCCGGCCGGGCCCCATGGGCGAAAGCCCGGCCACCAGGCGCTCGTCCACGGGCCCCAACCCCAGGCCTGGCTCCAGGGTGGGACCCTGGTAACCCTCCTGGCTGGGTTCTTGAACTCTTTGGTGTTGTGTTCATGAAAGGTCTTTTGAACCACTCTTTGTCTCACCCTTCACCTAGGACCAATTTGCCATGGGTGACCCTACCAGGGGTCTTTTATTTTCATTCATTGGTTGATGTTTTTGGTTCTTTGTCTTTAATCGTGTTTTAATTTTGATGTTTTTGTGAAGCACTTTGTGATTTGTTTCTGTGAAAAGTGCTATATAAATAAAATTTACTTACTTACACAAAGTGCCCCAGACAACACAGCTCCTAGGATTGTTAGGGCACTCAAACTCCTCCACCATGATAAGGTGACGGTTCAAGGACAAGTTGTTTTACATCTGAGAGGTTAAAACCAATCTGGAGTCAATATTTTTCCCGTTTTCTCTTGTATGGAGGAATTTTTATGTCACAAAATACAAAACGTATAATTTATTGTGGAGGTGTAATATATCAAAATAAATTCATTTTGTGACACACAGCCTTGTGAGAACCCGGCCAGATTGCAACCCTCTGCAGTCGAGGCTCAGGAGGCAGCAGGTCCCTGTGGGAGCACACAGTCGGTTGCCGTGGAGATGCTGGGCACATTATGATGCTCTCTCTCTCTTCTGTTCTAAAACTCTCTTCTGACAGGGTCAGGACCCTTCAATACACAATCTATAAATCAATGAAACTCATTATCATTAAATTAGACTTTTTATGTTTTTTACATTGATCTAAGGAAGACTTGGGGGTGTCTTTATGGAACTATTCAGTTTTTAGAGTTTATAATCTACAAAAATAAACTTTTGTAACTTGTGCACATGAGCTGATTTTTACTTCATAAAAGCAACATTTATACAGAACAGGTGTGCAGGATCAGACTTCTTAGAAGATTTTTTGTAATATATTGACACCTATTCTGGAAATATTAATGAGTAGCACCTGTTAGATCACACAGCACACAAGGTTTAGACTGGATTATATGTGCTTTAATGGTACACTATGATTGTATTTCTTCGCATTCATAAATTATAAAAGGAATAAATTCTCACATCACATTTACAAAATCTCATTTACTGGTATTTTGATCTTGATTCAAGAGAAAAAAGGGAGAAAAAGCTTTTAGTGTCTCACTGTGAACTTTTATTTAATTTAGAAGTTTTAAACCAATCTAGATTTCTAGGATTAGCAAATTAGCAGGAAACAGGCGAGGGTGCTGGGATTAGAATCCACCCAAGGCCTAACTTTCCAAGCAGAGGTGGTGTCACAGTCGTTACTGTTGTGCCAAAATCTTTTTAAAATGTGATGCACAGATCAAATAATATATTTATTTCTCCAAGAAGAATGCTAAATAACTCAGCAAATGTAACATTTACCTTGTATATTAATATTATTACTGTGAAGAGAATAAAGGCATTTGGGGAAATATTGGTGTGTAGAGCCAGAGGCAGAAAAGAGATGCTGTGACCTGTTTAGGTTTCTGTACATGGAAAACTGGCATCTTGATCAATAAAACATTAAGCTGAGGAAACAGTTTAAAATAAATCATTGTCATAAAATACATTTCAAAGCTACATCTGAAACTGTAAGGTAAACATTATCTATACAACAATAAAGTCAACTTTGAACTTTGCATTGCAAATATTTCTGGACAGACCTCAGATTGACGAAAACAGTGAAGAGTTCTGTGGGGACATGAGTCAACTTGCTTTTGTTATCAAATGAACATTAAGTCAAATGTGTTTAAGATCAGAAAGGCTTCATGAGCTATTTTTAAGCTACAGATGAGAAAAATGACAGCATGTAATGATCTAGGTGTGCCTCGCTGCATAATATATGGTTGAATTACAAATGAGTCAAAATGCAAAAGGCAGCACTGATACAGAATTGAACCTCAGTTTTTGGAGCATCACAAATACAACCTGCAAGCTGATTTATTCAGACATGCATCATTCTATACGGCTTGCAGCACTGTGCCTTCATGCACATAAAATGTGTGTGCTTGATAGCTTTGCCTGCAGTCCAGATCTGTCAGCTATTGAAAATATTTGGTGTGAAATGGAGAGGAGAGTCAGACAATGATGACCGCCTACTGATGAGCAGCTGACCATTTGTATGCAGAAAGATGAGATCATTTCTCTTGCTAAATTGCAACAATTATCTTTAATTCCCCCCTAAATTAAAAACTTACAATAAATGAGGCTTATGTATTACAATGATAAACTAGAATATAAATCCATATCTGTTTATAAAAATACAGAAAAGTTGTCAGTCAATTGTTCAAACTAATTGTCAAGTAACAGATTTAAAATCTTATGACATTTGTGAAAACATTGTAATTTTTCTTTAGGTGTACCTTGTAAATACTGTAAAGTTATTTTTCACTATTAGTAGTTGATACGTTCATTTGGGAGTGTGCAGAAGGTCCATTACATTTTTTGTCGCTGGGAGCAGAATGTTTTGCACCTCAGGGTCAGACTGGAACTCCCTCCAGCAAGCAGCCATCCGTGAAATGAGAAAATCTATAATGCATTTAATTCTGTTCTCTGTAGATCAAAGCTCTGTCTCCAAGTGGCCCTGGAAGGACCACAAACACCATCAACCTTCCTCCAACCCCTCAGCAAGATTGAGCAAAACAGTAGCTGTTCCTCCTCCCATCCTCCAGCGTAATGTGCTTCTGTGCTGCTCATGTTGAGCCACAAAATGAGCCTCTTTCACTTATAGATTTCTTTACAAACAGTTCAGCCAATTAATCTAATTTATTTTAGCTGTATTATTATTCTTGTTCTGAACATCATACCCACCACTCAGGAGATGAATCCCCTGTTCCTTTATAATTTTTAGTGGATGTTTTCCATTATGTCCAGAACAATCTGCAGACGTGATACATAAATAAACTTGCTGTAGACATTTGATGAAAATGGGTTCTGGTTCAAACTGTCTAAAATGAGATATTTTAGGAAGATTACCTTTGCAGTCATAGAGAAGCGTTTCGAGACTTCAGCCTCAAGGGAGGCAATCACAGTCTTAGTCACACATCCTCACAGCAGTCTGCCCTTTAAAATTATTCAAAGACTAAGAAGATGAATGAGGCAGATTTCTGGCTGAATTTCAGTGAATTTCAATTTGCTGGATGACTCTTTTGGTTACATAATGCCAACGATGGACTTTGCTGCTGATTTCTGATAGCGTTCACAGGCCTGCTGCAACATCCCGGTTTTGCAAAACAGACAAAAATAGTACAGCGGTTCAATAAATGCAAATACAAAAAACATGATTACATGCTAATGACCAACATAATGATCAAACTTTTCATTCAGTGCATGAAATATTTTGCAATGTGCAATCAAAGCAGTGCAGTCAGAGACTTAATAATATCTCCCAAGTTTGACTCTTGAATTCCAAAGGTTGGTAAATATTAAGCAAAAAATGCAATGTGATGATTCTGTCCAGATATTGATGCCAACACTGTTTATGAGTAAACATCACTTTCTCTCTGGGTGTCTGCCTTGTATGTTTCTGTGCTGTTGTCCTGCATGTCACTGTGGCTGTAAGGCATGTCCTGAATGATGATGTCACTGTGGTTTAAATATAGGCCACCGCTGTGAGTGTTGGTTGTAAATCATGTCTATAGATCTCCCTCATCATTTATCTAGGAGCAATAAAGCAGTGAGTATTACAATGGATCTGTACAGGAGGGTACAGCCCTGAGAGGATATACAGTATTGTGTTGTACTGTGGCTCCTCTTAATCACATCAGTGAGATGGGCAGGAGCTGATAAGGGGATAAGAGACTGTCACCATGAAGTTCATTTAGATCTGGCTCACTAACCCTCTGTTCTCTGTAAAATGTGAGTAGTGTGGATACTTAAATACCCTTAAAAGACAATCAGGCTTCTTACTATGCATTTTCCTTAACTTCCTGAATTTCATGCTTTAGCTTGGTGCATATTTTAATATCATCTCTATTTAAAATGAATAGGTTCATAAACACAAAAAAGCTGTGTTTTATTTAAATAATAAGACCATCAATTGTTTTAACAGATCTGACCTTTGAAATCATAGAATCTTCTAAGAGGTTTTAGAGAATGACATCATCACTGCTACAATACCGCATCTTAGGAGAAGGAAAATGAGGTCAACAGAAATCCTCTCTCACCTGCCTCACACATTCATATAGACACTATTTATTCATTTTTTATTAATTCCCACAATTTTTTCTTTATTTTTAACATGTGTGCTCAAATACACACAATCATTATTACCTCAAAGTTAGTATTATTATTTTACCTTGTACCTCATCTTCAACAGCTCATCCAGGTGAGTCAAGAGTGCAGCAACCCAAACCAACCTCTCTCCAGACTTTTCCATTAGCATCTCCGGCGGGACCCAAACCAGCCTAAAGATATAATCCCAGCATGTCCTGGGTCGACCAAGGTGACTCCTGCCTGCAGGGAATGTCTGAAACGCCTCCTCCGGGAGGTGTCCAGAAGGCATCCTGACCACCATCTTTGGATCTAATGCTGCAGAGGAAACTCAGTTCAACCAGTATTATCTTTACAGTATTATTATTATTGCTTTTTTTTTTTTTTTTTACAATTATTACCCCAAATGAACAAAAAATACAAAAAAGATGGTGTGGAAGTTAAAGAGTTAAACAGTAATAAATGTGTTTGGTCTTGGTCATGGACTTGCTCTCAAACCCCTTTGGATTGACTCAGTCTTGCTGCCCTCAAAGTCTTGGTGTTGTCCTGTACTTGGTATGCTCTGGTCTTGGTCTTGACTTTCTCTCAAGGATGGTCTTGACTACAACACTAATTTATTCAAATGAATTTGTTTTCTAGTGCTTCCTAAAACAGTTTTTCCATTTTATGACACAATTTAACATAGCTTGATTAAATGTTGCTTGATTTTTATTTATCCCAGGTGGGATCTTCTGATTTCCTGTAGCATCCTGTGAAGGTGTAAATTTGCAAACACCTGACAAATTGTTTGTAGCTATGTGTAAAGCAGTCATCACACTTTTTAGAGTGTGACAAGACTCTGTAATGTCTGAATCTGTCTTATTTGTGCAATGCAGAACTCACCTGTTGATGGCTAATTTAAAAACTACTTATGATTAATAAGAGTTTATAAATGCATATTTATCTTTAGATATGTATAAATCCATAGAAGCATTGTTCATGTATATAAATATGAAATCAGTGAGCAGATATAGTCAGAAAATTGTGCTAAAAATTACATAATTTCTTTCAAACAAAGGAAATGCATGTGCATGATTCCATTCAGACATAAGACATATGTTAATAACACTGAAGCACAGCTTTTAATGCATGATAATGACAACTTCGTGGGAATAAGACATATAAGCAAACATTCCAGCTCCACTAATTCCTTTCTAGTGAACCAAGCACTTTACTATGGTTCAGCATTCTCCTATTTGATAACAGACACAATTATTATTATTACTCAATCCTTTTTTCCTTACCTCACAGCCCATATGTTTGATCAATGTCCTCAATTCCACAAATGCTCGCCTCCCAAATATAGAATGTCACTTATAGAGCCGTTTTACAACCTGGGAGAAAGAAATTAGTGAACAACAAAAGACATTCAAAGTTATTATCTCGCAAATATGCCACAATGCTAAAAATATTGTCTTTGTCACTGAAGGATATGGGTATTTAAACCTTAAAAATAAATAAGAAGTTGCTGTTTTCCAATCTAGATTACACTGATCTATGGTAATTCAGTCGTGCCTTGGCGTCGTGAACGCGCATGTCAGGATCGCTGCAGAGATCCTGCTGCCTCGGCTCTCACGATTATTCGTGAGGATGGTGTTGACAGCAAGAGGCGAGGGACGCTCAGTTTTCTATGATTAAATATTTGCCAGGACCCGATGAAATTACATTGAGCGGGCGGAACACACCTACTTCGCGACCCTACCTTTTTCGGAAACAGACGACGCTGTCAGGCCAAGGACGACGTTAATATTACTGATGGAATTCCCGGTCGCTGCTGCTAGATGGAGAAACCGAAAGGGTGGACTCGTTATAAATAATTAAAGGGACCCATCTGCTGCTCAAAAAGAAGGAAAATGCATTTGCACCAGGTGCTGACGGGAGCTGTAAACCCCGGAGATTGCTGCTACTCGGTCGGAAGCGTGAATGACATTCCCTTCACGGTGAGATTTGATTCTGTTATTTGCACAAGATGACACCGACTGAAGCTAACGACGGACTAGCTAGCTTGGGTAGTTCGCTTACGTTCACCGTAAACGGACTCGCGAGCGAGCTTAAACACAAGCTAGCCGGGTTGTTACGCTGCCGCCCCGACATATTCACAGTCCAGACTACGAGTAGAGTCTTTATCACGTCCCTTATTTCGTTTACGTTGGTCAGTCACTGACAGGCTAATAGCCAGTAAATACCCACAACTCTTATTTACGACATTGCTTTTCGTATTTAACGATGCAGGACATCGCACGATAACCACTCAAATGACCTTTAGCTGTTTCTCGTAATGTTAGAATTACTGCAAGGGATTCCCTTTGCGCAGCCTCGATTATTAGGGCAAATATTTACGATGGGGCTCGCTTTGACGAAATTGAGCAGCTTACGCTATAGTTTACAGACCAGTGTGGTGTTTGACAGAACTGCCCAACAATGTTTAATTAATATGCTGTATTTTGTGTTTGCCGAACTGGCTAAGCTCGCATCCATTTGGCGTTAAATCCTGCTCACGGATCATTAGCCCGCTGTCATCCTAGCATCAGCTGCGCCATCCGTGACGTAGAGAGCCTTATATGGATACATGCGCTAAAAGGCTGAATGGCACTGTTTGTTGTTGAGAAATAATATATTCAAAAACGTGGTGCCATCTGTCATCACATTGGCAGAGGTTATCTGGAATCTAAACAAATTTTTTACCCCTTATTTTTATGTGTCCTTTATAGTTTCATCTACTGGTGTCCTACATCAATCATCGGGGCTGTTTTTCGTGCTGATTAAACAAAATCCAGTGTTTGTGATGTGCTGGTCACTTTAGGTTGTAAAAATCAATTTGGCTGTCTGAGATCTGGCAGCTACCCTCATTTTTTAACCTCAATCAGATGAGACAAAAGCCAAATCATTATTAATTTTTTTGTCATCTGATATGGCAAACTAAAACAAATGTTCCTTTACTCCAACTTCCTCATGTTGTTTTCCTTTAAATGATGAATTTGAAGTAAAACCCAGAAATAAAGGGGCATGGAGAGGGAGAGCAAAACTGTAGCAATCTGAGTCAGCTGTCATATTTAGAGCAGAAGATGAATCATGGGTACTTGTGTGGTTTTTTTTTCTCCATCTTGCTTGAAAAATTACCAATAGATAGAAATCCATGAAATAGAATGTATCTGAAGTTTACTGTGAATATCTAAGAGTGCTTGTTTACAGGGAAAGGTAATGTGTTTGTATCACATAAACCTGCTGATTGTAGGGATTCTTCAGCAGCTGCTGTATGTAGCACATTCTCTCATGTTGAAAACGTTGCCTGCCCGTCTGATGGCGGCCGGATCTGAATTTGTTCTGTTCCTGATGCTTATTAATGAGGTGTTTATTGTTTATATTTATTAATTTTATCTTTTGAAATCATGGTCATCATGCTCATCCTTCCTTTTCTGGTAGTTTTCCCAGTCTATTCAAATAATTATCTGACTAATCATTGGTGAAGATAGGGGGCTGTTCCTCTTTGCCCTCACTCTAGCTGCAGACCAAGGCAGTTAAAATGTAAACAAGAGGATGTTGCACCCTCGGTCATATCTGCTCAACAGCAAAGGGCAGAGATGGTTGTGAACCTAAAGCCTTGCATGTTGCCATTGGGGCCCCAGTTTCAATGCCTGGTGTTTCCTTTCTGTGTCTGAGAGGATATTTGAAGAGCACTAGACATCATGTCCAATGCATTTACACTCACACTGACCCTAAGGCTCCTGGGTCTGACCCTGACGAAACATGCGCACACGCATCTATAACCTACATCTACCATGAGTGCATAAGCTTCAGCATGTCTCGCACAGTTTTTCACTCTCAAATTTGTCTTTTGAGATACTGAAAGACATTTATTTAAAAGTAAGCTGAACAGTGGACCATAGGTGTCCTTTAGTTGGGTTTTGTCTTTTTAAAATGCATACAGATCCTTTTTTAGAAATGGAAAAACTAAATAACAGGTAATAAACAAATGTTGGTTAATTTTCCAATAACTGGGTCATTCACAATGATATGGGTGTGTTGTTGTCTTTCAGTCGACTTATAAGACAGAACCTCTGTAACAAGTGGAAAGATGACTTTCAGGACTTCTACAGTTCTTATGTTATTAGTATAATAAGCTGAACTTAAGATCTGACTATATGTTTAAAAATATAAAGCAACCTAAAAAGTGAGTAAGGTCATAGCTCACCAAGACTCCTTGTTTCTGTGAAATGTTAGTTTTTACAGATATCCTCATTGAAAGTTTGGCTTGCCAATAATTGTTTTTATTGATAAGACCCTTAGTCAGCAAATTATATAAAATATACATTTCTAGAAGTGGGAAAAACAATTTGAGCATTTATAATAATTTTTTTAATAATCATATAATCACATAATAGGATATAGAAATTTCACACACACATAGTAATGTGATCCAGGACACTGATTGTTTTTGTTGTGTAAATATTATCCATCAGAAAATAGATAGCAGTCTTTGTCACTTTATAAACCAATACATAAAGCAGAGGTATATTTCATTGTTTTGGCATAATATTGTCTGATACGTGCATCAATCTAATAGGTGGCTGCAACACTCCTATAGGTCATGTTTGTAGGATTATTTTCATGGATACTTCTGGGAACAGGAGCAGTTCACGTCATGCTTTGACAAAGAGCCCATTTAGCTGTGCTGGCTCAATGCATACACCAATCATGTGTGTTCCATTTCAACATGTGAACAGAATGAATCTGAACATAGTTCTATTTTTTAATTTTTATTTTTAGGTAATATCTTCTACAGATATGTGTGTGAGAGACTGGGCGTATGTCATGAACCATCCTATGGCTTGTGTGTAAATTTAATCAAGTGTTGTACTATACAGAATAAATGATGAAATACATATCACGGCTGATGAAAAGTTGAAAAATGATAATTGATAGGTGCAGATCTACTTTACATCCCTCTAGGGATGGGCCGATACTGGTGTCGGTATCGGCCCGATACGATACCGATACTGGTATCGGTATTCAGATTTAAGTATCGGTATCGGATCGGTTTTGAAAAAAGTGGTATCGGAACATCCCTACATCCTTCACATAATTAATGTGTGTACAGATAAGCCACAAAAATAAAAATAACAAACTTTAGATTTGTCAAAGGTAGACATTATTTACCCATGGATGGTGTGGCAATTTAAAATTTAACATTATACCAAAATTAAAAAGCTATTAAAATATGAAGAATATGCAACCAACTTTATCACTGAAGCCCATCAGATTATTTTGTTTGTTTGACCAAGTGACAGAATTGAGAACCAATTTAAACCAAGTTTTATGCACTTTAGTTGTAAATACCGTATCCACTGTTTTGCTGCGGTCATGTGCTGCCTATATGACTGTAGACAGCAGGTTCAAAGTACAGGTTTCAGGAATAAACCCCTAATACAGGCTGACAGAAATCTAGGCTACTACAGTTCAGAAAAGATCGATTGATGTTTCAAAATGTCACCTCAAAGCCTTCTAACTTGTTCAAACATGACATTTTTACCCGTGGTAGCAGCTGTGTTTGTGGAACATGGTTAAATGATTGTGTTAGGCATGTGGAAGAGGTGGCGTTTGATGAAAGAAATGTGGAAGTGACCTGTTATTTTCTTCTTTGTATTTAAAATACATTTACCTTAAAAGCAGCTACAAGGTATTTCTCATAACAGTTTACATCCCCATTATTAGTAAAGGAAATAAAAATAATTCATCATCTCCCCTCAAAACGTGTACAACACTCACAATTACTGCCATTTCTAGCATAACAGAATCAGTATTTCTGCCTAATAACATTGCCAGAAGCATTGTATGGTGAAAAATAAAATAAATAATAAATGCAATGAAAATCGTTTCATAAGACTCATCTCTGGGATGAGTTGTGACTGGGCACTTACAAATTTAGCAGGGGTTTAAAAGGTGGAAGAGGATATGGCTTTATAGGAGAATCCATTTTCATAATGTCTTTTTGGAAGTCATCAGAGGTGCTCTCACTTTTGGGAAGTTTTTCACTGGGTCCACTACACAACCTCACACATTTCAGCAGCACTCAAGTTGTTATTTTCAAGATTGGCTCACATTGCTGTCTTTAGAAGCACTGGCAGCAGTCACGTCACTATGCATGTGCTTAACAAGAAATCCATCTTTGACCTCAATTTATTCAGCCTGTGCTTCAAAATACTGTGAAAATGTGCCATAGTAATGTCATTTTACAGACTTTTACTGTGTGAGGTAACAGTTTTAGGTGATGATGCACACAGAGGATTTTTTCTTTACATTGTACAGAAGCGCACCACGGGGGAGAAAGTGCGCATGTAGCAGCAACACCTGAGGCCCACTGTAGTGTCCAAACAACGTAGGAGTAGTGAGAGGCGTGAAGCGAGGGGGCTTGTGCACCAAGCCAGCAAATTTTGTGTTTTTGATACCCGGATGCCATTTGTATTTAGAAAGATTCAGACAAATGTGTTTTTTTTAGTAGGTTCACTGTAGTTTTATTAATGTGCATATTTTTAAACCTTATATTAATTCTGAAAATAGTATTGGGAATACATAAAAGCCTGCCACTTATTTAGTCATGTCTCTTCAGCTGTTGTCACAACTAACCAGTCAATCACATGTTAGCAACTCCGTGAATTGAGCCTTCTAGACATACAGTATGAGGACTGCTTCCTAAAGTTCAAACCGAGCATCAGAATGGAGAAGAAAGACGGTTTTCATATCCCTCATACTATAGTCACTGGTTAGTCTGGAGACGGTGAAACAGGTTTGTTGTTGCTGCGTCTTTCACAGTAACCACTGTTCCACATAAATGGCAGATTGTAAGGTTCAGCTAGTCACACTAGCCTCCTCTTCATTTGCCAGCACCAGTGTTAAACCAACCTATCATCAATCAGATCAGTAGCTGGTTTCAGAATGGATGTAGCTTCTTGCTACAAGGACGTAGCCGTCGCAGGGTGCGCAGTAGTCTCGATTTTGGCCCAATACCACACTATGGTCTTGCCACAAGTTATAATTAGGAAGATGATGGGGATGGCTGTGAAGCTGCTAGAGCTAGATTGTTCTTTTGACATCAAGCTGCACCAACTTGGAGCAGCAGGCACACTAGTATGACTTAAAGCGGCTCTCTGGAGCATTTTTCTCTGTATCAAAGTTTTCTAAATGTTTTAAATGATATTTCAGGTCTAAACTATGATCTATGGGTTGAGTTCCACAACATCTGTCATTCTGATGAAGACCCTCCTTCCTCCTAGAGACCCCTTTCCATTATTTCTTGCCGCCGACATTTTTCAGCCAATGAAATTCAAATTTCTGCATTCTCTCAACATGCACGCGCATCGACCAAACCTGTACCAGTAGGGGGCGCTGTCGTACAGGACGCTCCGTGTGTTTCTCTGCCGTCTCAGCCGTTCACTGAGGACTCACAGCTCATTTCTACTAAAAACCTACCCATTCTCCAGCTAAAGATGGATTTATGTTTATTTTTAAACCTTTCACCTCACAGAATGGCAAGGCTTGACAGGATTATGCGTTTATTTTGGTCAGAAAGTTCATCCAGGGCCGAGTCAAGTTCAGCTTCAGAGTCCAGCAGCAGCTCTCTGCTAACAGAGCTAATATCAGAAGCAGCAGGGACAGAGAGGGCTCATCAGACCCTCGTAGTATTGTTGGAATAAGACTGTGAACTGTGAGTGATTAAACCCTACACATTGAGCGGTACAGTTCATGTCCGAAGTATATGCGCCGCGTGCACGCGCGCACACGCGACCGGACGCGCGTGTCGAGATGTTTTGAGGAGGAGCCTTTGGACGCTAGATTCAAAAACTGCTCTCCTGATGAAATCCTCCGGAGTGCTGCTTTAATGTAGTACCATGTGAAGAATTCGTTTCATGATATTTTTTGGTGCTCTATTGCAAAGAGGGGTAAATACTCGATAATGCCTACTGCCTCATCATCAATATAGAAATGTCAGTATTATTGAAAACAATATATATCGCACACCCTTACCCACAACCGTCTTCAGGGTTTACAGAAAATGGTTTAAAAAAAGAAGAAGAAAATATTAATTGAGCAGCTGTTGAATAGATGAAAATGCCCAGTTGATTTCAGATGTCAGAGGAGAATAGGCAGAATAGTTCCAGATGTTAGAAAGGCAACAGTAGCTCAAATTACCGCTTGTTACAACTAAAGTTTGCAGAACACCATCTCTAAACACGCAGATGGACTACAGTGGCAGAAGACCACACCACTCCACACCACACCACACAGGTTTCACTCCTGTCACCTAAGAACAGGAAGCTGACTTTAAATTGACTCACCAAAACTCGACAATAAGAAGTTGGAAAAACAATTCCTGGTCTGATGAGTCTAGATTTCAGATGCAATATTCAGATGGTCGAGTTAAAATATAGTAAACAACATGATGGTGTTGGTGTAATAGTGTGGGGATATTTTCTTGGCACAGATCTGATCTTTTATACTGTATATCTTGAGTGTTTTATATTTTGCTAAAAAAAGTTTTAAAAAAATCATAGCTGATCATTACTGTCGTGATGTGCCAACTGACTTTGCAATAGAACTTCATTCATCCTGTCAGCCATGTTTGTTTCTATTGTTAAATCTTTCAAGTGTATACATATCAACTTGTGCCTATATTTGTCCTAGCAGTGTACTGATAAATAAACAAAAATCAGGAGCTATTGAGTAGAGGACATTCAGTTCAATGTGAGACCTAAATTAGGGTTTCCTGTTAATTTGAGCAGTTATAGTACTTGTCATGTTTACAGCAAACACTTCACTTTTCATCAATTCCGTGCAATGTTGCGTTCACCTTTTAACATGTTTCCCTCTGTCATCAGAATTCACTATTTCTCATTTTACACAATCTGGCCCCAAAAGACAAAAACGACCTAATCTGTTTTGTCTTGCATAAATTAAATAAATATTACTATGATTTTCATTGAGAGTCTTTGCTATAATGCAAGTCATGAATCCTGTGCACTGCTTGTTTACCACGCCATGGTCAATATTATCCTGCTCCCATCTGAACTAATAACATTTCCCTTTCTCTGTATGGCGTCACATCCTGATAGGGTGTGTGTGGGTGTGGGTGTGTGTGTGCAGGCACACACAGATATCTGGATGTTGAATAAAATATAGAAGACAGTCAAGTCCAAACCAAAAGGGAAGAGAAGGGATGACAAGTCTCTGTGCTTAAGACAAATACACCACACCTTACCAGGTCGCGACCCTGTTAGGTGTAAATTATTCGTCTGACTGATGGGGCAGAATGAACTTCCCGCACGTGTGTGTGAGGGTGTGTGTGAATGAGAGAGAGGTGCAGAGCAGTCCTAGACAGTGGCGTGACGGTGACCGCTTTTAATTTCTGCTGTAATGTGCTAGAGCAAATGCTGCAGTAATAGTAAAGCACACACTGCAGCTCCTGTTCTACTTTCTACATCTTGTCACCTAAATCTTAATTCAGTAGCACGTTGAGGCTGATGAAAATCTTCATTATTACCTTCCTCTTCTAGCTGAAGTTTTAGTTCTGCTGTCTGACCTGGTAGTTCTCAGCTCCTCCTCCTGTTCTCCTGAATAATGAAAGACACGAGCAGTCACCCTGACTGTACTGTTACTGCTTGCCTGTCTCCCAGGTGCTGTTGCCATTGCTGCCATCCTACTTTTGCATGCCAGCTGACAGCAAATTGCATTGTATCAGTTTACCTTCCTGTAAATGCTGCAAATCCTAACACAGGTCTGCTCAATGAGTTTGGAGAAAGAAGCATGAATTGTCTTTTAGATGTGCAGGTTTTTTTAATGTCCACAATATGTCTAGCACTTATCACCCTTCTGATCAGAGCTGTTCATGCTGCATTTCATTAAACACGTTCTGCTGTATCTTGTTACATATTTAGCCACTCTTTGTAAGGAGGAACAGTTTTGTTCAACCACAGAAGAAAACAAACATCTTTCTCTTAGTACTTTAGAAAGAGTGTGAACAGGTCAGACACTATTTACATCTGAGGTGGAAGGAATATAGACACGAGGGCATTTACTGTACCTGGACAGTAGATATGAATCTGATGCTGGACATGTGACATGAAAAACTGTCTGCAAGAAAAACCTGAATAATTCATTTTTAGAACTCTCACATCCCTCAGTGTATGCAGTTTGATATGGCACACCTTTCTGTAAGTCTGTGGTTGAAAGTGTTTTTTCCCCTCTATGCAGCCATCTGTTGAAGCAGTAGCATCAGAGTCAGTGACTTAACGAAACTGAAAATAGAAAAAAAAAGACTGGCAACGTGCCTGAGCCCCAGAGCTGGAAATGGAAAGGAAAATGTAGCAGAAACTACTGAATATAATGAACAACAGCACACACCATCTGCACAACACATTAATGACCTAACAGAGTTTTTTCACATAACACCAAAGCTAATTCCTCATAGCTGTATAACTCTGTTGTCCATATCTGTTACTAGTGAAATGCAATTTAAACATAATGACAAGTCTACAGTCAGGAGATCTATGTCAGGAGTTCAGCATCAAATGATGTGTTTTGTATTCTTGAAAATCATGCAAATGCAATCAAATCTGCATTTAATGATATAACTATGTGTGATTTGAAAAATGTTCATTTAAAAATAAAGAATAAAGCTCAGAATAATGCCCTAAACCACACTTGTTACTATTTGGAAGCTGTTGTTTTCATGTCTTTGTTACTGGCAGGGCTGTCTCAAAGTTTAGTGTTTTGACTCATTATTTAGTTACCAGCATTGTATATGGACCTTTTATTAATTCTAAATAGGTCAACCTGTTTCAATATAATAGTATAATAATAAATTAGTAGTCCATTTTTATGTCCACAATGTGTTTATTTACCAGCCTTCTACCTCTCCTACTGAACATCTGCCATCCTTACAGTACATTTCAATGCTGCACATGAGTCACAAGGACAGGTGCATTAGAGACAGTCAAAGCTTTTTTCTTCGTGCATGCTTGGTTAAATTAGGACTCAGAGGGCATTGGCAGTCTGGTTTAATTTACACAGTACATTATCTTTTCTCAATGGACTATATTATGAAAATTCAGATCTGCAAGAAACCTTCTGAAACTGACAAACTGAAATGCAGCTTCATTTTAATGATAAGTGGAATAACTGCTTCTGAATGTGATTCTCCAAGCCTTTTAAATGATTTGTATTGATTCTTTTTGAGATGTTCATGAAGATAAAGTTTGATCTGTTTTTTTCTTATTTCTCTTTCAGGCCTACGGTTCAGGTTGTGATGTGGTGATCTTGGCTAGTGACTTTGACTGTGTTCAGATCATCCCGGGAGCTCAGAATGGGAACATACAGGTGGGCTGCGTGGAGTGCTCCCACCAGCTTGGCAGGGTAAGTGTTTAATGCTCACTCAGACCCACTCTAATGCAGTTTTAGTCTTCCAGCGAAGCAGGATATTATGATTACAGCTGGTGATAAAGAGGTGCATGTAGCCATGTTTGCACTCATCTTAGACACCAAAGCTCTCTTTGCTGTCCTGCTCTTCTCCCCATCTACCTCTTTCCTCTGGGAGTGACAGTGCAGAAGCACTGATGGGGTGAGTAATGTTTTGATGATGAACACAGCTCTTTATTTTTAGATCGCTGCATCTTATGGAAACACGGTCTGCATCTTTGAACCTCTTTCTACCAATCCAAATAAGCGCCACAAGGTGAGTAAGAATATCAGCACTTTCTGCTAATGTAGTGATGTCAGTCAGCATCTGGTAGATTTAATCAAACCTGTGTGCAAATAACATTGCATGGTGTGTCTTGCTCTCCTACCACTAACAGCTACTTAATTATCAGTGGCAAAAGACAGGACAGTTCTTTCTTGATGCCATCACCTACAACCTGGCCTGGGACCCACAAGGTATGCCTATGCTTTCTGTGTTTAACCTATGCCAGGAAAAAAAACCATGCACATTACACACAGCACAAACCCCCAGCCCACTTTGATTAGTCTGAAATGACTTCTGTATTATGTAAGCATCACCTTTTGCATGTGGCTTTGTGTACTGTAGAAGTCATCGTGGGATATGAGGTGTGTAATTTAGAGCTTTTGTGACCTCAGGGAACCGTATCCTAGCAGCAACTGAGCGACTCCAGCTGTGGGCTCCTCCGCTGACAGATGCTCTAATAGAGGAGGAGGATGGGCAGATGATTGAGGAGAAAACTCATCCTGTCCTCAATGACTGGAACTGTGTCTGGCAGTGCAAGTAAGTTTTTGTCCTTAGTTCATTCATGGGAAAACAGCACAATAAATGTAAAATGAAACACGCTACTAGTAGATCAGCATTAGTAATGAAACAGAGGCAAACATGTTTTTCCCAGTAAAGTAACCAGTGAGCACAATGTTGTTTAGATCCTTGTCTGGAACCTATAAAGAATAATAAGTTGAATTCCAATACTTGAACTCTAAAGGACTAAACTTTATAAGCAGTTACTGATTAGACAGAGACATCCATCCTCACATAAAAAGGTGCCATGTACAGTAAGCCTCTGTTGAGTCAGCAGCCTCTGCTTACAGCTGTGTAAACAGACATATAGTACCATGTTACTAATTGTCATATGATGACACATGGGTAGCCACCAGAACAAGAAAGAGTAATAAGTCTTGTATGAATTGTCACACTCTCACAGTTATAACTTAAATTTTTATTACCATTTTCTTTTTCTTCAAAAACACACAACATTAACAAACAAAACATCAAATAAACAAAAAACAAAAACAAAAAACATCAACACATAACATAATAATGACCAAAATAATAATTGTGATGAAATATAATAGAATACTAATAATACTGATAGTTACATGTTTGAACCAAAAAGCCCTTTATGGCCTTCAGCTGGTCCAGAACTCTGCAGCGAGGCTCCTCACTGGAGCAAACAGGAAAGATCACATCACTCCTATTCTGAGGTCTCTGCACTGGTTACCTGTTAAATGTAGAGTTCATTTAAAATCCTGACTCTAACTTTCAGGGCCCTACATGGTCAAGCTCCTCTTTATGTTACTGAACTGATAAAGCCGTACGCTCCAACCCGAGCTCTCAGGTCCACAGACCAAAATCTCCTAACAGTTCCAAGGACCAGATTTAAAAGTCGAGGTGATCGCTCCTTCCAGTCTGTTGCACCGCGACTTTGGAATGACCTTCCTTTAGTTTTACGCTGTATAGACAGTCTGGACTCCTTTAAAAAGCAGTTGAAGACCCAATTATTTAAAACTGCTTTTAAATAACTCTTTTATGTTCTCTTGTTGTTGTTGTTTAATGATTTTGATTTGTAATGATATTTTGTTTGTTTTATTGATTTTATTTGTTTTTATCATGTTCTGTTTGCTGTGAAGCACTTTGTGATTTTTTCTGTGAAAGGTGCTATATAAATAAACTTTACTTACTTACTTACTTACTTATATATACCCATATGTATATACCTATCCATATACATATACTCATAGTATGAGTATATGTGCCCTTATATATAAAAAAAAATAAAATAAAAAGGTCAGCCTATGGCATTCATCAGATCCTCACTCAATGAGCTCACTATTGTTCAATCTGAGAAATGACATGAATCGGTTCCAGATTTGGTTCGTTTTCTCCTGGGAGTTATTCATTTCTGCGATTAACTTCTCATACTGTATGAAGCAGTCTCCACTATAAGTGCACACCAGACTTTTATCTGAGGTCTATGAGGGCTCCTCCAGTTCCTCAGTATGAGTCTTGCAGCAACCATAAATGCTGCCATCACAAGTCCCCAAATGCCCTTTGAGAATTCAGTTGACATAAGAGAATTATCTCCTAACATACACAGTTGAGGCGAATTGGGGATTGACAGACCAGTACACCTTTCCATAATCAAGATTACTTCAGTCCAGAAAGGTAACTTTAAGCTCTGCTTCCAAGACCCCCACTCTTTGTAATTGCTCTCTTTTCTTCTTGCTGGCATAGGCAATTACTTTCCCTCGAATAAAAGCCTTAGATGCCTCCCATACTGTTCCAGTCCTCTCAGTAGAACCCAAATTAATTTTAAAGAAGTCATCAAGTTCCTCCTCTAAAGTTTTTATACACTCTCACAGTTTACAAAATACTTCCTGTCTGTTTCGTGGTTGTCTGTGGAGAATTCCCCATGGCGAAGAGAATATAGCTGATGTCGTTGTTTGCCTTTATTTTCTTTTAGGACTGCTGCATCTGTCCTCATAGCCAAGTGGTCTCCTGATGGAGAGTACTTTGCAACAGTTGGGAAGGTAACAGGCTAATGATTGGAAAAATCCCCAAAATTTGAACTATATTTGCCATTGTGTTGCATATTGTGTTTGTTGGTGTGTGTGCGTGCAGGATGACTGTTTACTAAAGGTGTGGTATCCCACCACCGCCTGGCGCTCTGCAGTGGTGGTCCAGGATCCATCTGACAAAAGGCCTACTCCTGTTCACTTCTCCTTTGTTTATTTGGCCCATCCTCGCTCAGTCACTGGTATGTCCTGGAGGAAGACCAGCAAGTTTATGCCCAAGTAAGAGATGACACACACACACACACACACACGCACGCACGCACACACACAAAATCATGTTGAGGGGTTTAAGCATCAAATACCTAATTAAACCAGACATATCTGTAAAAACCCAAATATTTGAACAAACAACATCAAGATATGAGCTCAACAGAAGGCAACATCTAGAAAAATGGCAAAAAATAACCATTTATACATGGAGGAAGGGAACCTTAAAACATGTACTGCAGCCAGCCACTTGGGGGCGTTTTGCTTTGTTTTGACTTAGAAAAAAATTACATTGCAGTATATATGTCCATGGTTTATACACACAAGCTACATACAATGCTAAGACTGTACATTATGCAACAAAATCACAGACCAAATGATTTCATTTCCAGCAAAGTAGATTTCAAACAAAATGCTGCTACTGTAGTGAAAACATCTGATTGAAACAGACATGTTCAGTAGATTCCATGGAATGGACCAGATGGCCACAGATGGAGCAGATACCTCACTAACACTCTAACCTTTGCTTCACAGTACCAGTAACCAGTAAATGAGTTAAATTGTGTGACATGGAGAAAACTAATGTCTGTAAACAGAATCAGGACCAAATAATAGGAGCTGCTGTAACTTCTAATGTGTGCACTGACTTCATCAGGCACCGCAGAGAAGATATTTTATCCCAACACTTTTAGGACACACTTGGTTCAGATTTGGAGCGAATAGTATACAACTAACAAAATCCTTATTTGGCCCCATAAAACCAAATTATAGGTGTATGTAATAATGTAAGTTGCTTTGGATTAAAGCGTCAGCCAAAAGAACAAACATAAACTGATAACAACAAAAATATGGCTCGATTACAAAAAATCATGTTTTGTTGTTAATTAGATTTATTTTCTAAGACAGCTTTTTGACTATCTAAAGCTTGAGTCTTGAGTCATTTTGCATTGTTTTCTAGGGGTTCAGTGTGCAATGTTTTGCTCACATCCTGTGAAGACGGTGTCTGTAGGCTGTGGTCAGAAACCCTCCTACCAGAAGACAGCCTGCTTGGTGGGCAGATCACTGAGAACACACAGTCTTTCAGCACTAGCCTGCCAGGCCTGGCAGGAAATAAGGACAAGATCCAACATGCTCTGGAGGTACACTCAGTCAGATAAAACCACAAGCTGCTTATTAAAGAGATACACCCTACTTCTCATGAAGAGAATCATGTAAATGCTTTATAAATATTCTGTTGCTTTCATTCCTGTACTTTGCCCTTTTAGTCAATCCACCACCTGAAACAACTACGTCGAGGTCGACGGAGGTCTTCTGCTCTGGTGGCACACAGCGAGCTGCTGCTACCTTCTCAGCTTGGCACACAGGACTCTCACACTCACCGCCACATCGCCCATCATGCCAATGCCCTGTGTCACTTTCATATCTCAGCCAGTATTAACCCTAACACTGGTGGGTTGTTTTTTTAATGTCTTTAGAAAACATTTGATCATAGCTTGAATAATAGATTTTGTGTTGTTTCTACATTTTTTCCGGATCATCTTTATCTGTGTATCTTTCTGCTTTTTCCTCAATATTTCCCTGTCAGATATCCCATCAGCACTAGCTGACTCTACAGTATTCAACCCTGAAGATGGGACTGGCGGTGGAGGCTTCGTGGTTCACTGGCTCAACAATAAGGACCTCAGTTTCACTTCATCTATGGACCTTTTTATGATGCAGCTCCGTAGGTACACTGAACAGCAGCTGGACCAGACCACCGAGGACCCTTTAGATCCTGAAGGATCCTCTATGAAGTTTGACTTTGGTACGATCCACAATGACGCTAACATTTGATGCTAGACAAATCAAAATGTCATAACAACATAATGCTTTGTGACTTCCTAGATCTCGATGAGATGTCAGACAAAGCATCTTCAGAACATGGAGAAGAAGCTGATTCGGGAGAGCAAGGAAGCACCAAGGCTTCCTCTCCCGGGTCCAGCTCCAGCATGCCTTTGCCTTCGATGCTGCTAGAGAGGAAGATGGAGACTCTAACCACAGAGTGGAACAAGAGCCCAGACATGCTGTTCACTATACACCCCACTGATGGCTCTTTCCTGGTTTGGCATGTAAAGTACTTGGATGAATTCAATCAGGGCATATTCAGACAAGTTCAGGTGAGAAAAACCTTTATTTTTTTTTACAAGCAAGTAATAATAATAATAGTTAATAATATTTTTTTTGTTTGTTTTAGTTACAGCTTTGAAACTTTAAATTAAGTTGTGGACTAGTTCATCTGAACCTCTGTGGTCTGATAAGCTTACAGTTGTATAACTGTGGTGTAAATTTTAAAAAATGATTACGGTCCTTTTTGTGCATTGCTGCTTATTAGTGAAATCATTGGTTAGCGCTGGCTAAAAATGAGAAGCTACAATGTAAATGCTTCCTTTATTTCTTTATGAGTAATTATGCTCCCAGTAGGACTGTGGTACTTGCTATTACCACTGAAGTCAGCACCAACTACTGTTACTAAGTTCAAATAAGGTGTGTTAACGTAGTTCTGAGAGGAAAACTTTTATTACACTAAATGTAACAAACCATCAACTTTGTTCTCCTGTATAGTTCCTGTATAGTCAATAAACACACAGTTAAAAAGAACTACTGGTCTCATGTAAAACAGTAAAAGCATAAAATTGACTTTTTTTTTTTCTCACGGTTTGATACAAATGAACTCTAAAACATACTGACTCCACAGTTCTAGATGGATCAGATTATCCTAACCTGCCTTTTAACAGCTCTGCTTTCCTGCTCTCTGCTTTGTTTTATGTCAGTTTTAATTTCCTTTTCATTTCTTCCACCCAGGTGACCTTTTCCTCTCGCATTCCTGTAGCATTTCCTGCAGGAGATGCAAACTCACTTAGTAAAAACATCCTCATGTACGCCTGCACTTTGACTGAGGGTGAGAGCGCTGGGACAGGCGAGCAGGGAAGAATGATTCAGCGTGTCTCCCGCTCTGCTTCGATCTCAGCTGGCCTGGGTCCAACGGGTGTAACCCCATCGCCCAAACTTCGCCCTGGCATTAGTCCTGCTGTCATGATGGTTTCCAAGCATGTAGATGGCTCTCTGAACCAGGTAAAAGCTTAATAGAATAGCCACTTTGTTTCTTCAAGGAACTTTACAATTCTGGTGTTTCTTGACACATTATTTGATTATTTTTGTCTACAGTGGGCAGTGACATTTGCAGAGCGTTCTGGCTTCTCCAATGTTTTGACTGTATCGCACAAGACCCGGTACTGTGGCCACCGTTTCCATCTGAATGACCAGGCCTGTCACACAGTGCTGCCACTGCTGCTCACCTCTTCTCACCACAATGCCCTGCTCACCCCTCCTTCAGCCCCCAGCAGCCTGGAAGGGGAGCAGCCTCCAACTTTTCCTCTACCAAAAGGACTTCCCAGGTAAAACAGTAGCTTGCTGGGAGATTGATAGGCTGCTGTTCATTGTATTATAGTTGTGGCTATGGGAAATTGTTCTTTATGCAAGCATCTTCTTTTGCAATAAGAGCAACATCCACAAAAGAGCCAATCAGAGTCAATCTGCTGCCTCCCAGAACAGCGTTTTGTTTACTGCTCCACTTTCTTCCAGCACATTCACGATACTGCAGTGCTAATCAATATCACCTCTTGGGTTGCCTTAAAAAAAGGGCAAAAATCTATTCTGCACTTAGAGAAGCAATCTGCAAAATAAGAAACTAACTGCTTGCTCGTGTACTATGAAGGTTATAGCAAATGAGCTCTGTCCAGTCGGAGCAGAATATGTCATTTTCATGTAGCACTACATGCATGCATCTTGGTTGTTAGCATCTGCATGCAAGTGCAGCTTTAAAGAAAAAGAGGTGAGTAGGGAGAAATAGATCAGGGGAACATTGTTAAAATGTCACATACTGTTTCTGCAACAAATTGTGATAAGCTTTTATAAAGAAAAATGTCTTGTCCTACACTTGAAACCCAACTTGTACTTTTGTATCAACAGAAAACAGCTTCGTAATGCAGCTACAAGGACCTTCCATGACCCCAATGCCATTTATAGTGAGCTAATTTTGTGGCGAGTCGACCACATTGGACCATTGTCCTGCACTGGAGGAGTCTCTGAACTGGCCCGGATCAACTCTCTGCACACCTCTGCCTTCAGTAATGTTGCTTGGCTGCCTACTCTGATACCCAGCTCTGTTCTTGGTAAGCACTTCATATGTTTTATGAGGAGATCATCTAATCAGACATAACGTTTTAAAGCATTGACGAGTCACGAATGTCAGAAAAGGAGACGTATCTGTTAAAATAGGAAGGACTTTTCTTTGTGTGTATTTAATTTGCACAAACACATGCTCCTTCTCTGAATATTCTTATAAATTTGTACATCAGACTCATTAGCAGTAATATATTCTTTAGAACTGCCAAATTTCTTACAAACTGTGTTATGTCTATTAGGAACTTACTGCAACAGTGCCAGCGCCTGCTTTGTGGCTTCAGATGGTAAAAACCTGCGTCTCTATCAAGCTGTAGTGGATGCCAGAAAGCTCCTAGATGAACTGTCAGATCCTGAAACATCTGTGAGTGAAAACACAGTCGTTACATTTGAAAAGTGTTAACCCTCTGGGCGCCAAAGTCGCAATATTGCGACAAGCGTCATTACTGAGTTTAACGAGCCACAGCTGCTGACATGAGCCGTTTTTTAGTTTCTACTTTACATCAGAAGATCATGGACAACTGTAACTTCATACTAAGCAACATTTTTGGGTGTGTTTATATTGAAAGTTTTGGAGAAAAAGGAGTTTAAAAACCTCCTCCCGTCGGAGGAGACGGGAGGGGAGTGGTTACCGCTGCCGCTCAGAGCGAGTTTCGGAGCGAGGAGGGAGGGGGGAAACTTACTATGAGGAGACTTCTGTTCACTGTACACCAAGCACTTCACCAGGTAATGGCTGACTCAGACTCTGAAGAGGAAAATCCACCTCTGATGAAAATGATCAGTCATCCAGGGAGAGCGCAGCTGTGTCTGCAGGCAGCAAGAGTGACCCGGTTCGCCATGACGGCCCAAAAGCAGCTCATAGGTCCGGTTCTGTTCGGTTCAGCTTTGCTTTGCGGTGTCCAGAGAGGAAGGATGTGGTGTCCATAGCAAGCAAGGGTAGTAAAAACACCGCGAATAGTAACAAAAGGAGCGGAAATGTAAAAATTTGCGGCAAACTCAGCAGAACCCGCGGGAGAAAAAAACTGTAAATAGACGGGACGCAGCGTTCGCTGTCCCTCTGTAAATGACGATGATGATGGTGGGGTTTTCCCGGGAGATGATGAAGAGCATCACAGGTGCATCAGACACTTTGATGAACCTGTTGAGTGTTTGGAAACAGGTCTGTCCAGTTCTGAGCCCACTGGTTTCCTGTATGTTCTTTAGATGATGGATTATATACTCTTACATTTTTATACACACACACACACACACATATACACACACACACACACACATATACACACACACACATATATACATAAAATCAAAACTGTAAAAATAAAGATACGGTAAATACCAGTAAAAGTTACACACCCAATGGTGCTGCTGCATGATGACGTCATAATATGCAAATTAGATACGTGAATTTGTTCCAATCACAAACTTTGATTCAAACTGAACATTTTTCTCATTTACAGTATGCCTTTATCTCTAACCATATTAAAGTTAAAACTTTTTGAAATTGTAATGTCAAAAAAGATGATTTTCTTGGAAAAACTCTGGCGCCCAGAGGGTTAACTCTCATTGGCATGTGGCAATGTATTTTTAAAGTCTCTGTTCAGTAAAGTAAATGTTGTATATCTGGATGTTTTTGTCTCTGCCTTTTTATAAGACAAGCAACTATGAGGCTTTTTGAATTTATGAATGTTATTTTATGCACACAATGATCAAATGAATTGAAATATGGATATATTGAGATTTTTTTCTAAATCTTTAATATTGCAGAGTAAATGCATGATTTCCCATGCTTCGTTGAAATAAAAAAAAGCTTAACCACTTATTTGGTGCATCTCTGTTCAGAAACTGGTGGGCGAAGTGTTCAACATCGTCAGCCAGCAGTCCACTGCCAGACCTGGATGTATCATAGAGTTGGACGTCATTACAAACCAGGTGAGCATCTGCTCTCTGTTTTCACACCCACCTGAGATTAGTAGAAACAAAAGTTCTGTTTTGAAATGTTTTTATTGAGCTGATGTAGTAAACTGGTTGATGTCTGTGCACCCAGTGTGGCGCCAACACCCAACTGCTGCATGTCTTCCAAGAGGATTTCATTCTAGGTTACAAACCTCAGAAAGAATCAGAGGCCTACACACCAGCCTTTGCAACAGGAGAAGGTATACACTGCTAAATTGTATTAGTTTGTTTTTGTTTTCTTAATCTGATTGTAATAGGATAAACATGATTTTTATTCTGCACAGATTACCAACCTGCCACATTTTCTGAGAAGTTCTTCCTGGTGGTGATAGAAAAGGATCTCAACAGGAACTCTGTCCTGCAGATGTGGCACTTGCACCTCCAGTCTGTGCAGGCCTGTGTTGGTAAGTCAGTGCACACAACCAGGCAGCTGATGTTTTAGTAAAAAACAACAATTATCTGGAGATTCTAGCCATGATAGCACATGATATGAAACCACCCATACTGAGGTGTGAGGTGGCTTAAAATGTTCTTTCTTTGTGTCCAGATGAGCCTAGCCAGCATTTTAGCTTCCAAAGCCAGCTAATGGTTCCCAATCAAGTTGTGAATGCAGACTCTTCCCCGGAGACGTCACCTGTCAGACCCCTACCGCGGTCAGCTTCTACAGCCAACTTGCAATCAGCCAGCAAACTTATCCTCAGTTCCAAACTGGTGTACAGCAGGCGACTTGATTTACCTCACGGGGTGGAGGTTACGAGAGCTACGCCTTCTGCAGGTTGGAAAATATAGATATGTGTTTATGTTTGGCAGAGATCATATTGTTAAATTGAGAAGAAATTGTTGGGGGATGCCTCTTTTTTTTTTGTACGGGTAACTTAACTACAGTGGGAAATCAGTTATTTATATATAATTGGATACACTGTAGTTTTGTTTATCTAAAGTCAGATCATTTGGATTCCAAGAAATCATGTGTGGGTGTTTTGCTGTAACCTGTTTAATTATTTCTTATATTTCCTTCTTGTTTTTTTCTGCTAGGTCATCTGAGTTCCTCCTCCATCTACCCTGTGTGCCTGGCTCCGTACCTTATTGTTACCACCTGCTCTGATTCTTACGTGCGGTTCTGGCGCTGCGCAGTAGACAGCGATGATGCTTATAATGGTTATGACCAGGACAACCGAGTGTACCGCTGGGAACCGTGGGTGCTGATGAATGAAGAGGAGGACAACAACAGTTCTGTGTGTGTGACAGGACGACCTGTAGCCGTTTCCTGTTCCTACATCGGCAGACTAGCTGTAGCCTTTAAACAACCACGACAAGGACAGGTAGGAAATTACAACTAGAAGGTGTATTTTATGAGAAAACGTTTGAGGTGCTAAACACAGGAAATGCAACTTACTTGGCTGCTTCTCCTGAATCCTCAGCTGCAGGGATCCATGGAGGACTTCTCTATGCATGTGTCCATTTATGAGTGTGAATCTACTGGTGGCTCTGAGTGGGTTTTAGAACAAACTGTCCACCTTGATGACTTTGCCAGACCCTCATCAACTCTGGATCCAAGAGTCAGTGTGGATTCCAACCTGTTTGTCTACAGCAGGTCAGGTTGCAACTGCATGAGTGTTGGTATCATTTCATCTCAGCTTATTTACTGTTAAATTAAGGATGTCTTGTATACTTTATTCTAAATCAGGACTGACCTGTACATGAGCAGAGACCACAGCTCACCCAACATCAAGCACTTCATCCACCTGGACTGGCTGTCAAAGGAGGACGGGTCTCATATTCTCACTATTGGAGTTGGCTCTAACATTCTCATGTATGGCCGCATATCCGGCGTGGTCAATGAACAGACCAGCAGTAAGGAGGGCATGGCTGTCATCACCCTACCTCTAGGGGGCAGTATCAAACAGGGGATCCGTTCACGCTGGGTTCTGCTTCGGGCCATTGACCTTCTCTCATCTGTGGATGGAACTCCTTCACTGCCAGTCTCTTTGTCTTGGGTGAGGGATGGCATTCTGGTGGTGGGCATGGACTGTGAAATGCATGTGTATGCTCAGTGGCACCAGGACAAGAAACCCGGTGAGGGAGAAGAGGGAAACCTGTCATCTGCAGATATTGCCGGAGGTCAAACAGCAGGTTCCTCTTCAGTTACTGAAGGGAGAGTCAGGTCTAAGAGTGTGTTTGACGGGAGTGCTGGAGTGGATGAAGCCCTCAGGGCCCCGGCGGGACTACAGGAAGGGGGACTGTTTGAAGCAGCTCACTGCCTGTCCCCGACTCTACCACAGTACCATCCAACCCAGCTGCTGGAACTCATGGACCTGGGCAGGGTTCGCCGTGCCAAAGTAAGTTTGGTTCTGCATGGTGATTTCATTTTATCATTTATGTTCACATTTTTTTCTTATTTACACAAGATCAAACAAAAAAAATAATTTATACATCCCAGATAACAAATACCTGAAACCTCTGTCTGCCTTGCTTCTTTTTCCACTTTGTTGCATCCACATTAACACATGCAGGCTATCCTTGCTCACCTGGTGAAGTGTATTGCTGGAGAAGTTGCTGTAGTGAGGGATGTGGAGGCAGGTGAAGGCGGATCCAGGAGACATCTTTCTCGGACAATCAGTGTGACTGGCAGCACAGCAAAAGACACCATCGTGGCTGGCCGTGATGGAGGCAGGGACTACACAGAGATCAACTCCATCCCTCCTTTACCCCTATACGCTCTTATGCTGGCTGACCTGGATGCCCCATTCAGGAAGAAACTGGAAGAGACTGTTAGGGTGACTAAGGTGTCTGATGGTGATGCAACTCCAAAGTCTGGGGAGGACCAGTATGCTGATCTCTTCCAGGTAGGAACATTCAACAGAACTTACGATTATTAAAGGTTCACCTCAGTATACTGTTGTTTAACTGATTCTCATCTGTTCTAACAGGTGCCAGCAGTTACCACAGATGACTTTGTGAACTTTGCTACAGATAAACCAGAGAAGAAATCTAGAGTTATTAACCTTTCTCAATATGGACCCACTCATTTCGGACCAGAGCATGCTCAGGTATTGCATTAGATTCGAATCGGTCATTTATTGATAACAAAATGTAGAACTAGAGAATAGTTAATGAAAAGATGGAAATGTTTATACTGCTAAAATAATGATGCAAAGTTATTCAAAGTCTGCTGTACTCAGTATGTTCATAATGACAGCCACAATATTGTGATATTCACCTTTAAGCAAAAAGGGAACAATAATATTTTTGCCTGTGTCCATTAATAAAATAACTCCTACCACTGGATGGATTTTAATTAAATTTTCAGAATATCTACATTAGCTGTACATCTAAAAACTGAAACACCTTTGGTGTCAATCCAGTATAAGGTGATTCATAATACATACTTCAACACTTTTTATGAAATGGTTTTCCTCCAAAATCTGTAGTGTGAAAGGCAGCGGGTGATTTCTTCAAATAATTCCTCTAATTTGAATTCTATAAGGTGGTAATGTGAAGAATTTGATTATATGTTATAGGTATTAACTTTGCTTCTAATAAAAATAATACTTGCATGTCAGTGCTTTACGTTGGTTCCTTTTGTGTGGATGCAGGTATTGTCTAGTCACCTCATGCACTCCAGCCTTCCAGGACTAACGAGGCTCGAGCAGATGTTCTTGGTGGCCTTGGCGGATACTATTGCAACCACCAGTGCGGAGGTCACTGGCTCTTCTGAACAATACAAAGGTTGCTATATATTTCATGTTTGTGTATCTCCTGCTTATCCCAAATCATCCTTTAATGACCTGGCTAGCCTTTGTGCCTAGTATTCCAATAACTGTTCACCTTTGTAAGAGATTATATTCCTTTAAAGTTGTCTAAAGGTTACAAATATAAGACAAACAGAACTTTTCTTGATTATGTGTTCCTGCATCTAGTTTATCTCCAGCCATCAAATCTTTAATGACAACAACAATCATGCATATACTGTTCCTCCCTTAGTTTTATTTATTATCGTTGTCTTTTTTTCTTCTTCTTCAAATTTCCATCCTATTTATTTAGTCTTGTGAGAGGAGGACATAGGCAGGTTGTTCCAGGGCGCAGTAAGAACAGAAGAAGGTTCAGGGACAAGAGATACATTCTCTGACAGGATTGCATGAACTAAAGTGACACAGGGGTTTGGAAGTTTTTTTTTTTTAATCTTTTAAGTTAAACCTTGTGACAAACCTGACCACTTCCTTGTTTGTTTGTTTAGGTGGCGAGGCTCTAGATGAGTGTGGACTGAGGTACTTGCTCGCCATGCGACTTCATACCTGCCTGCTCAACTCTCTGCCCCCACTTTATCGTATGCAGCTGCTTCACCAGGGTAAAGATGATCATTATATTTATTTATTTTAGGCTAATTTGATTCCTACCTGGGAGAAACCTGCAAACATGTTCATCCAACAGACTTCCTTCTGCTCATGTCATGTCTCATGTCTGTGTATTAATTAGTGAGGAGTCCATATAAAGTGACTGCGTGAATTTAAAAGGGTTGGTGACAAAATCTAGGTCTATATTAAACAAAGATGTTAAAGTAATGCAACAACACACAAATATGTGAATAAATAACTTAGTTATGTGGATTTAATTAAAATAATCTGCAATAAAACACCTGTTCTATTACATGTTGCACAGTGACTGTAGTTCTGCTTGTTTGCACTCAGGAATAAAAGGTTTATTCAATAGATGAACTGAAATTTTCTGCCTAATTTGAGATCATTTTCAAATCCAGCCTCAGTGCCACTGTGACTTATTTCAAAGTTTGTTTGTAGTTACTTTAGGTTTTAGGATTAAACCTTCTTATCATCTTCTTCCTGGTTGTGTTTGTATGCTAGGCCTTTCAACCTGCCACTTTGCATGGGCCTTCCACTCAGAGGCAGAGGAGGAGCTGCTGAACATGATTCCTGCCATGCATAGAGGCGACCCGCAGTGGTCAGAGCTCCGAGCGATTGGAGTGGGATGGTGGATACGGAACATCAACACTCTGAGGAAAATGGTGGAGAAGGTAACAGAAAAGTAGAGATGAATAAAAGCAGGACGTCTGTTTAGAATGAAATCTGATGATTGAATAAACATCAGGTACTGATCATTTGAGGCTGAGCAGAATTATTTCTTTTCTTGGGTGTTGCATTCTGCACTATAACTATAGTTTAAGGAAATATATTGATTTATTGTAGTTTATAGTCAATTAAAATGATTGAGAAGACTGAGGCTAACCACATTTTGTGTATAATTTGTTATAATTTCACAGTTACTTGCCGTTTCTGTACTTTTTAGAGTGTTTTAATAACTCGAGTGTTTGTTTGAAATCAGCTGGGTAAAGCTGCTTTCCAGAGGCACAACGATCCTTTAGATGCTGCTCTGTTCTACTTGGCCATGAAGAAGAAAGCAGTCCTGTGGGGACTCTTCAGGTAAAACATTGTCTCCGAGCACATTCATATTATAAACAGTGTTTCAGCTTATTTCCTTAACATTTGTTTCCAAACCACTTGGAGACATGAAGCGCCCTCATTTTCATCTTTCAGGTCTCAGCATGATGAGAAGATGACTCAGTTCTTCAAGAACAACTTCAGTGAGGACCGCTGGCGAAAGGCAGCCCTTAAAAACGCCTTCTCCCTGCTGGGGAAGCAGCGCTTTGAACAGGCGGCTGCTTTCTTCCTATTAGCTGGCTCCCTTAAAGACGCCATAGAGGTGTGAACAATACACACACACACACACACTATCTTCACCATAGCTTATTACTTTTGAGTCTTCTCTCACACACTGGTTTCATTTCCTTTACAATATCAGCAAAACAAAGAAAATGAAAATGTGTCTGAGTGAAAGTTTAACTACATCAGCCATAGAGCTAATATCTGTTGCAGAGAGAAGCTCGTTACCCTGCAGCCTTTGAATAACTAGAGAGAAGCCTAAATGATGCTGATAAAATGAATAACAATCTTGTATATTTTCCTTGGCCTGGGGTTTCCAACCACACAGTCAAAATATACAGATAGAAACAAAAAAAAAAGTTTGAGTTTTCAATGTTTCAACGTCAAGTCCTGACTTCAGTAAAATAAACCTGTGCTAGATTTATCAAATTGCATGCTTGGTTATCTCTATTACTTAAACTGAATTTGTAATGTAGTTCATTTTTTATTTTGTCAGTTTATAACTTTTTGGCATCCAGTCATATCTAATTCAGATCAGTTCAGTATCATCCAGCTCTGATTGTGATGTTATTTATTAGTAATTATAGAATCCTGATTAGTTTGTTTTGCTACAAAAAAACTGCTGATAAAAGCTAATCTGCATTTGATTAAACCCCCTGTATGAAGCACGCCCAGGTCAACAGGCAGGAAGGAAAAGAACTCCTTTACAACAAACAGTAACACGATCAGATCAGATTAAAGGTGCTCATCTTTCTAGACCAGAGATTTATCTTGTAGAAAAATAAGATAAAGAAAGAAAGAGAAAAACACTCAGAGGACATCCCCCATCAGCCCCAGCTGATAGCAGCAGGGTCACCTGACTCTGTCCTAACTTTAAGCTTTTAAGCCCAGTAGAGAAGGTTCCCTACTCCCAAACACACCGACAGCTGTTTCTGCAAAAGAACAGCTTGTTAACGAAAGGCCTCCTGTTTACTTTTAGATATTCTAGGAAGGACAAGTAAACCTGCAGTCTGGCAGCAAAAGCAATGTGGGATAATATGAACAATACAATGAAACTCTGTAATATGCAAGGAAATAATATTATGATCTGTTCTAAATTTAGCCAGCAGCCAAAGAAAAGACTCAAATTTGAATGCAAACCCTTGACTGCTGCAGTTTCAATCAGCTGAGGACTATTATAGACTTTTTGGAATGCTCAGTCTTAAACTAATACTTTGAATTGTTTTCCTGCATTAATCTGAGACAGAACATTCCAGATTTTGTCAGAAACTTAGAGTATTTGGGTAACATTCTGGTCAAATAATCTATCACACTGGTGGCCAAACTCCCTCCACTCAGAGTAACTACGTAGACACCATACTCTTATCCTAGTCTGTATGTTGTTTTATCAGCTTCATAAGTATAGCTGACTTCATCTGCTTTGGTAATTTACAACATTTAGAATTTGCTTATTTATTTCTAAAAGGATTCATAAATTGGAAGCAACTCTAGAAAATTGCAAATGTTTTAACCTAGCTGTTTTATGATGTTCAGGTCTTAATGGAGAAAATGGAGGATCTCCAGTTGGCCATGATAGTAGCAAGGCTGTATGAAGCTGACTTTGAGAACTCGTCTACCTGCCAAGGCCTCCTTTATGAGAAGGTTCTGGGCTGTAATAGGGATGGGAGTGGTTACAACTGCTCCAGGGTGCACCCCGACCCGTTCCTTCGCAGCATAGCCTACTGGATCATGAAAGATTACACTCAAGCCCTGGATACACTGTTGGAGAGAAACCCCAAGGAAGATGAGAATTCTGGTGAGCAAAGAGCAGAAATAAAACTCAAGACTTGTCTGCTCGGCTCATGTTTTCAATGTTATGCTTATTTTTTGTCTCCCTCGTCTTGTGACAGATGTGATGGTGAAATCTTGCAACCCTGTGGTGTTTAGCTTCTACAACTACTTAAGAACACATCCTTTGATCATCCGTCGCCACTTTGCAAATCCAGAGGGCCCAGCAGCAAGTGTGGGCCTCACCGCGGAGAAAAGCGGCGCAGATGAGATCAACCTTATCGAGCGCAAACTCTTCTTCACTACTGCTAATGCACACTTCAAGGTGGGCCTATTAGCTACATGGCAACTCTTCAGACCGCATCCACCATTGGGTCCATGGTTGGATTGATATTTAAAAACATTTCCAGCCACTCTCGGTTAAATAATCAACATTTGTTTTTCTGTCTGTGTACTATAAACACAGTAAAGCAGATATTTATCATTTTTGTTACTTTTCTACAGGTGGGTTGCCCAGTTTTGGCCCTTGAAGTGCTCTCCAAGATTCCCAAAGTTAGCAAGAAATCCGGCTCCTCACCTCTCAGCAAAGCTTCATCGAAGGCAAACGTAAACTCGAACCACCCCTTAGAGAACGGCACCCAGGGAGGCGTCGACTGGGGCTCCCCGGCAACTAACACACACAACTGGGGAGGAAATGACAGTGGTGGCGGGTTGGACTGGAGCCAGCCTGTGGTTAAGGTGGAAGCAGATGAGCTGAAGCTGGAATGGGGAGATGACAAGGATGAGGAAGATGAAGATGAGGATGGCGAAGGTTTGACCATGAAGAAACCAGAGCTTGAAACCAAAGCAGATGATGACTCCAAACTGCAAAAAGAAGACTCACAGGTAGGAGTAATGTCTGTTTTATTTTGAAATGCATTCATCCTATCTTGCAGGATTGGGATTTTTTTGAGTTGTGCAAAGCCTGAAGTTTACAAAAAGCAGGCATTTATCTTTAAATCCTTCTTGTTTTCCTTAGGGTGAGTCTGAGGTGGACGTGATAGCAGAGCAGCTGAAGTTTCGCGCCTGCCTGAAGATCCTCATGACTGAGCTGCGTACGCTGGCCACAGGCTTTGAGGTAGATGGAGGGAAGCTACGGTTTCAACTCTACAGTTGGTTGGAGAAGGAGATAGCAGCAATGCATAAGATCTGTAACTACAAGGTAAAGTTTCAGAAATTAGATTTTCTGTTTCTTTCCTTTCTGTTTCCATATGATTATTAATTCTAAATGTCATGTTGATACACAGGTCGAAGGGAAAGAAGAAGGATCAGAGGTGGAGAGGGACCGAACAGCCTCTGTGGACATATCAGATGATGCACTCGAGGGCTTGGAGGCCGGAGCTTACGAGCGTCACCAGATGGAGCGTCGTCGTCTTCAGGCTAAGCAGCAGCATTCAGAGAGGCGTAAGGCATGGCTGAGGAAAAACCAGGCTCTGTTGAGGGTTTTCCTGTCCTACTGCAGCCTTCATGGAGCCAAAGGAGGGGGGGTGACCTCTGTCCGCATGGAGCTTCTGTTCCTTCTGCAAGAGAGCCAACAGGTACACACACACACACACGCGCATGCATACACACACAATATGTTTACTTTTTTAATTTGGGGTAAAAGTAAAGCATATTGTTATGCTGTACTCTGTAGGAGACCACCGTGAAGCAGCTGCAGTCTCCTCTGCCTCTGCCTACGACGCTGCCTCTGCTCTCAGCCTACATCGCCCCCACCAAGACCGTCATAGCCAATCCTGTTCTCCACCTCAGCAACCACATTCACGACATCCTGTACACCATCACTCTGATGGAGGCCCCGCCACATCCTGACATTATAGATGATCGGGTCAGGAATTCTAACTTTATGCGGGCTGAGAGTCCAAGTAGCACTTTTTAAAAATGTTATCCTATAAGGACAGAGCAAGTGTGGCTGGCTACAATATTTTTTTGCATTTACTCAGATCTGTATTTATTGAACATTTTACAGCCTTTCAGTCTCTCTGTTGTAAACTTGGAACTCTTTCTAGCAGCTAAGCTCATAATCAGAATGAATGTCCAAACCACAAAAGGGACAGCAGTTCTGACCATGTCTCTTTATCTGATGCTCTACATGCGTTAAGATTACACTGCTGAATGTTCCTGATCAGATGTGCTTAAATCATGTTTGGATTATAATGTTCTCCATTGATCTGCCAGCACAATTTTTTGTTAAAGAAAAATGCTATAAGGACACTCTTAGCTCAGAATCTGCAGCCTGATTAGATTCTGAAATGCTTTCATGATGTTGAATGATGTGTTTTTTATCCTCAGGTGAATGCACTGCACACACTGGCAGCTTCTCTGTCTGCTTGTATCTATCAAGCTCTCTGTGACAGCCACAGTTACAGGTAACTACGTTTCAGCTTAGCAGCGTCACGGGTCCAGCTGCCTCTGCAAGGTCTAACTTGCCTTCCTGGAAGCAGCCTTGTTATGGTTGCACTCATTGACTTGCATTTTTGTTGCTGGCTTTTCAGCAGTCAGACTGAGGCCAACCAGTTCACTGGGATGGTGTACCAGGGGCTGCTGCTTAGCGAACGGAAGAGACTGCGCACAGAAAGCATAGAAGAACACGTAACACCAAACTCTGCTCCTGCACAGTGGCCAGGTAACTAAGCTCATGCTTTTCTAACTGAATTGAATTGAATTTATTTTAAACTTGACATTGAAAGAGGGCATTTTTATGAGCTAATGGCCTCAAACACTGTTTTCAAAAGATGGAGTTTAATGATTTTTCAGAATCCTCTCGGGGTGCATCGGATGGAGAAAAGTGATTAAATGTAAGGATCATAAGCTTGACTGAGAGAGAATATGAATATCAGAGGGGGAGGGGGAGCAGAGCGAAGCAGGCAGTCTGTATTTATACAGAGAGGCAGATGGTGTTCTATAACAGGAGCTCTGTGGCCTCTGGGAAGGAACTGGAAAGCTGGAGAGTAATCATGTCTTCATGCAAATGTTTCATAAATGGGTTCTGCTTTGTGTTCTGATTGTCATTTTGTACATATGTGGGAAAACTCATTTTTACAGAGTTGCATGTTAAACCATTCTCTGAGCCCCGTGTTCTCCCTCCCTGCAGGCGTGTCATCCCTGATCTCTCTGTTAACAACTGCCAGGGAGGAGGACCAGCAGAAGCTCAGCGTGCTTCTGTGTGAAGCGGTCGTGGCCGTTTACCTCTCACTGCTCATCCATGGGTTGGGTACTCACAACAGCAATGAACTCTTCCGCCTGGCAGCACATCCACTCAATAATCGCATGTGGGCTGCTGTCTTTGGAGGAGGAGCTAAAGTTGTTATTAAACCAAAGAGACCTGAGCTCCCACCAGGTAATTGTTATTCATATTTTCACAGTCTTTCTTTCTGTTTTTTATCTGTTGGCTACACACATCCTGACTCTGATCAATGATCTGTGCCAGTAGTTCCATCCCTCTAAGTGTGTCTATGTAATTAATGTTCACCTAGTCCTGTCCTGTTGATGCTGCCACTACTGTGTAGTGTCTTGTGTGAGTGTTCCCTCTGCCCTGTGTCCCAGCGCCAGCTGATTTTGAGGCAGCCAGGCCAGAGGAGTCTCAAGAGACAGGAAGACCTGAGCAGAGCATCCCCTCCCCAAACCCCACTCCCATCCCCGCTGAAACCCAGCGCCCCAAACGACCCCCTCCTCCTGTTTCAAGGGGAGAGGGGCCGGGCGCTGTGGCAGCAGCAACTGAGGCCAGCTGTGAGTAACCAGGCTGGTGGATTGCAGTGCTGGCTTGCAGGATTGCAGTGCATGGTCCTCGTGCAGGTTTGCGTTGTTGCAGATGCTTGACTTAATTTCTGTCGATCTCGTGGAGCTACTGCTGAATGCCCATTATGAGCATTAAAGCCGACTAGTGCAATAAAGACATCTGTGCTCAGTGTTATGATAAACCAGCAGCAGTGTGTGTTTGTGTGAGAGTGTGTTTACTGCATTGCATGCTCATGTTGCAATGCCCTCTATGCTTATTTTGTTGTTTCATGTAGCAGCTGGGCCTAGTGAGGAGTGTTCAGTGGTCCAGGCTGAGCAGCCCTCTCAGACTAAACCTGAGACTGAAGCAGGTACACCTCCACGGGTTTTCAGAGCAGTTCTGTAGAGTCCGATATTAGAAACAAAAGCTAAAGAATATAAATAGTTTGTTATGAAGGTCATTAAATTGCAGACTAATCCTGTGTGGCATGACTCTGCTTTTCTAATTTGGTAGATTGACAGCCGTACCAGGAGCATCTGTTCCTTTAAAGTTTATTGACAGAACTTGACACAATTCATCCATAATCATGAGGCCAGAGTATCTGTGCTCAAGTTGTATTTATGTGGGGCCAAGATAGGAGCTGGCATTTAGATATCACATCTCTGTCATGTCTGATGCAGCTCTCAGCAAGGCCAAGTGGCTTCTGATGAGTTCTCCTAGAGCCGAGGCAATCCTAAATGTCAGGCTGTAGAAGAGAACCACTTGTTAAAATCCTGCCCTTTGATGTCTGCTGCGCAAATCTCACATTTATGTCCCAAACATACATCTATGCAGAGATGATGCACATTATTAGCTCCCTGTGGGTCTAATTAACACTCATTTAAAAATCAACTGCAATGTCTGTCTCTTTTAAGGGCTGTGGGTAGAAGAAAAAAGCATATCAGTTACATCAGATATTTACTGATTCAGTTACGTAACGGACTGTGTTGTGTGTGTGTGTGCGTGTGCGTGCGTGCGTGTGCGTGTCTAACTGCACTCTCTGCTCTGGTTTGTGTTGTTTTGTCTGGTCCAGTGCCAGAGATAGTCACCCAGGATAACGGTGCAGGTCTGTGTCTTACCCTGTGTGTCCATCCTAAATGTTTGCGTGTTTGAATCTTCTAAATGTGTGAATTTCATTGAAGACAGAGCGTGTGCTTTATTCAGGTATTTTGGACATGATGGAGGTTGTTGTTTGCAGTGCAGTCTCCATGTTGATGTGGAATATTTTGTCCTGTCCTCCAAATGACATGTGGATGCAGTTCTCTTCATTCTAATCTATCATTTTTACCTCATTTTTACCTTTTTTTTTTTTTTGGGTTTGAACAAGTCTCAGATCATCCTCATTCTTTCTACAGCTTCCTGTTGATTTGCCTTTTTAGAGTTTACTGTGAGACATTGAAACTCTTTGTTCTTCTCCTGCCTCCCAGCGACTCCCCCTCAGGCCCCAGCCGACGACGTGGACCGATACAGACGTAGATTCAACGTGAGGATGCTCGTTCCTGGGCGCCAAGTAAAGGAGACACCCGCCACCCCACCTCCGGTGCCCACAGAGAGACCCACCTACAGAGAGAAGTTCATCCCCCCTGAACTGAGCATGTGGGACTACTTTGTAGCTAAAGTAAGACATTAAACAAACTGACAAGAGAGCTGTAACTCACAGGCTTCAGGGTGTTTAAGTCATTCATCTATCTGCTCATCTCATTGCGGTTTTCTTTACTGTTATTACCCCCCCCCCCCCCCCCCCCCCCCCCC
>SSNR01000007.1:4325328-4397584 GCA_006937965.1 Callopanchax toddi | reverse complement strand
CCCCCCCCCCCCCCTCTCTCTCAGCCCTTCCTGCCGCTGTCAGAGAGCAATGCTTTGTATGATTCAGACGAAAGTGGCGCTGAAGATGACGAAGATGAAGATGACGCCTTCCTCTCTGACACACAGATAATAGAGCATTCTGATCCCAACTCCTACAGGTAGGGCCCACTCCCTTCTGTCTAGATTTCACCCAGTTCTGGAGTCTGTGGTTTGGTTCAGACTTTGGTCTCACTGTTCCTCTTTGGGACTCTTAGCTGGGCTTTGATCCGCTTGGTCATGGTGAAACTGGCTCATCACAATGTCAAGAACTTCATCCCTCTCACTGGCCTTGAGTTCACAGGTACACCTCTAACTCCTGATTGATCTGAGCAACACCTTAAACCTAGACAAATATAGCAGATCACAGCACATTATTTAACAAGTTTACATAAACAGTTTAGTAGAAATGAAACAGTTTTTACTGCTGACTTTGTAAGGTTTTTATCATCAACGTCTGCTTTTCTCCCAGATCTCCCAGTCAGTTCTGCTCTCAGCAACGCTGTGTTAAAGACTTTAGAGAACTGGGAGCAGCTTCTGCTGGAGCGAATGAACAAGTTTGATGGTCCACCTCCCAATTACATTAACACCTATCCCACTGACCTGAGCGCTGGAGCCGGCCCCGCCATCCTGCGACACAAGGCCATGCTGGAGCCCGACAACACGCCGTTCAAGTCTGTTTCAAAGGATTTATTTTATTTTAAATGTAGTACCTCTCATGTATTAATGATTTTTTATCATGATTACTTTTTTTCTTCTTCCAGGACAAAGAACCATCAGTCCTTCCCGGTTCGACGTTTGTGGCACTTCCTGGTCAAACAGGAAATTCTTCAGGAGACTTTGATTCGTTACATCTTCACTAAGAAAAGGAAGCAGAGTGAGGTCAGCATTTATAAAGAAAAGTCTACCACATTATTATTATTATTATTATTATTATTATTATTATTATTATTATTATTATTATTATTATTATTATTATCACAATACACAACACTTTCTCCTACACAATATAAGACAACACACTGTTCACACAATGTTTGCATTAAAAATTTATTATGCTTGTAGATTGTGATTTTTAAGACCTTCAATCTGATTATATGCTCTAATAATAATAATATTTATAATAATAATACCTATAAATATAAATCATTTGGAGGATTTTTGATCCCAATACCATTATTCTATCCTAATGCACGGAGAGTTGCTTAGTGAGCATTTATCTGTGTTCTGATTTTTTTGTGTGTGGTTATCTTTGCTTTGACTCCTCAGACATCTCTAATCAAACACAGGATAGATCACTGCCTTCTGAGATGTCTGGAAATATTCATAATTCTTACAATCCAATCATTTCCATGAAAACTACCTTTATAACATCAAGTCAAATGTAAAGGAACATTTCAGGGATTTGTGTCTTGTGTAGCTGATTTCTTGTCATTGGAACAGATTTTAAAAGTTGGATTAACCAGATTTCTGTTACAGATTTCCCTGTAACAGTCACAGTTCATATCTCCATTGTAATGAGGAGGACTAACAAGAGGTTTTGAGTGTTTTTGTCATTGAACGAATAAGAAAAGCGTGAGATCCTGTCAGTCCTCTTCATTTGCTTTTCATTTCATGGTTTATTTTTCTGTGTTTGTGCATGTGTTCTGTGTTTCTGTGCCTCGTTGGTTTGGTCTGTGTCTGTATTCCCTCTGTGTGTTGTGTAGTCTTTAGAGAACCATGTGGACCGTATAAACCCAAACTGCATAGCTGGAGCTAGCAGTCACTATAAGGTAGTATCATTTACCGTTCCAGCCCAGGCCCTGGCTCTGTTTTTCTTTTTCAGAGATTCACTGCAAAGCCAAGCTTGAAGGAGAAAATGCATGACATGTTAAAAAAAGTAGTCTGCAGGTTAGAGTTTCAGGTAATGGTTTAGACTGAGGTAGCACAAAACTGGGTGAAGCGCGGGGTTTCTCCTCTCCAGCTTGGTCTCAGAGTGTCTTCTCTGGCTGTTTCTCTTCTAAACCTCTAGTGTTCAATCTTTTCCTCTCACTGGGACACTTAACGACAACCATTCACATTACCTCACATCCCTAAAAATAACACGTCTCCCTTTGTATCTCACTCCTTTCTCCTCTCTAGCTGGACTGATTCTGCTGGACCCAAAACAGCAAGCGTTGGCACATTAACTAACTTGCATGCTCACTGTCGGGGCTGCGTGAGGCTTTTGTAGGGTGCTTTCACAGCCAAAACTCAAATCAGCAGCCAACACTGACCAGATTTACAGTAACAGTGTGCTTACATGTGTATTTCTGCTATGGTTATGTCTCTCCTCTATTGGATATGGCTATATTTCTCATTTCTAATCATTTAAGAAGCAAATTGATGGCCCTCTAAGCCATAATCTCTTAAGTCAGTGGCTGCAGATCCCTCTTATGTAGCTTCGGTGTCTTTCCTCCTCCTTTGATTCATAGTTTTTCTTTGCTTTTTACAGGTTGAGGCTGATCTTGGCTACCCTGGAGGAAAAGCTAAGATCATCCACAAGGAGTCTGATATAATTATGGCCTTCGCCATCAATAAGGTCAGTTAGATCTTTGTACAAGATTTAAAAAGTACTCTTTGTTTATTGAACATGTCCTGGGTGTTTCCTATAAATATTTACTGCTGTATAAATGGTGAATAAAAGCATTATCATGAGACCGTTTTAAAATGAAGTTTTCTTAGAACATTCTAAACTGATGTGAGTTTTAGACACCTAAAGGCAACTCTTAATACATTGTCTCCTACTTTTGTTTCTTTTCCCTCTCCTCCCTTCATCCATCCTTTCACAGGCTAACTCCAATGAAATCGTGTTGGCCTCCACCCATGATGTCCAGGAGGTGGACGTCTCCACACTCGTGGCTGTCCAGCCCTACACCTGGATAGGAGAGGACTTTGATAAGGAGTCTCGAAGGTTTGGATCATAGAATCCCTTTGGATCAAAATACTACTAAGACAAGAAGCTTGAACCTGATCAATGGGCTCTGTTTTATTTTGCAGCTCTGATGATGTCGACCATCGTTCCTCTCACACAAATATTGCCCAGGCGAGCTCCGTCTCCTTTGCAACACCGCAAATACCGGTTTCTGCATCCATGCCGTGGCTCGGAAGTGGTCAGACCAGCATGGGGGCCAGTGTGGTATGAACCAGTTTATAATCATGCAACTGCAGTCATGGGTTTACAGTTCTCAGTCACAACCAGTAGGGGGAGCCAAGTTCTTTTCCACAAACTACAGAAAACCAGTTCAAACTCTGCAGTCCTTATATAACATGCATTATTTAACTTTAACAACAAAAAATACAAACACAAAGGAAAACATTTGATTCAGAAACTAAACGGCCATGTTTTTCTGCTGTCGATAGCCTCTGCACGTTGTCGGAGAAAGACTGTTATTAATTTTTATCAACGTCGAGCCAAACAGAGCCCTGCCGACCAAACAGTCTAAAAACGCTGATATGGGGGGTTTGCCTGCACAGCAGAGATGGCTGCATACAAACACAGATAGCAGCAGCTCTTGCAGCCGGTTACCCAAGGTAGCGGCTGTGCGTCACGCCAACATACAGCCAGGGTTCTCTATGTCCCAGCCGTGCTGATAAACGTTTAGTGTGATAGAAGACGGGACAGCGATTTACAGAAGAGGGTTTGTTACTGAACAGTTTGCCCATTTCTCTGTGAATAAAGAAGGCACTTTCAATTTTAACCTCATTTTTTTATACATGAATTTTTCTATCTCTGTTTAGTTGTAAAACATTTTTGTCATTTCTACAAAGTTTTAAACTATTCTTTATAGACTTATTGGTTGGTCGGTATTGTTTTACATCAGTAATATTAGAGATCACTACATTTAATTTCACTTTAATAAGTAACTAAATTATTTTGATGCATCACAACAGTATTATTTCAATCAAATGGGGAAAGTGTACGATGGCTCATTTGTGAATATAAGCTTGTTAGAAAGTTGCTTTTCAGCAGAAAAGTTGCTTACACAGCAGTTTTGAAAAGAACAAACCAGCATCAGGCTAAATAGATTTAAATACGTTTACATTTTTCTTAAAAAATGCTAAAAATGCAGATTTAAGATTTATTTTTATATCGTTGAACTTGCAGATGGATGATGCTGTAAATTCTCTTAAAGGCTGTGTGATGCAGCTGTTTTTGTGTTACATATTTTATTAGTAATACTCAAAAAGAACGTCACTTTCTGTAGTGTGTCATTTCCTCGCTTGGCAAAATCTATGTAGAAACTTGTGAAACGATTAAATGTTTTTGATGTTTTTTAGATCATGAAGAGGAATCTGAATAATGTGAAGAGAATGACATCCCATCCTATATATCAGTATTGTAAGAGACCTTTAATTTGCCAAAGTACTTTTTTAAAAAAATAAATCAACTATCAGTTTGCTACGTTGTCGTGTTTTTTGTTTGATCCTCAGACATGACAGGTGCTCAGGATGGCAGTGTGAGAATGTTTGAATGGAACAGACCTCAGCAGCTCATCTGCTTCAGACAAGCAGGCAACGCTCGAGTCACCCGACTCTATTTTAATTCTCAAGGCAATAAGGTACACACACACACACACACACTGTGTTTTGTCTACTTGATGGGGTTTTTCTGATTATTTTGGATTCTTGTTGCAGTGTGGTGTAGCTGATGGAGAGGGTTTCCTCAGTCTGTGGCAGGTTAACCAGACATCCTCCAACCCCAAACCGTACCTGGTGAGCTCACACCCCACTGATCCACCACCCCATTGACCTAACATCCATATGACTGAAGACATTAAAATGTTTGTCCATTCTTTGCTGTCAGAGTTGGCAGTGTCACACTAAGACCTGTGGTGATTTCGCCTTCATCACGTCCTCCAGCCTGATCGCGACAGCCGGACAGTCCAACGATAACAGGTTAGCGTCCGCGGTGTCGGAAACCATCATCCCTCTTTTTAGCGCTCAGCTTTGACCTTTATTTGTTTGTTTTCCACAGAAACGTTTGTCTGTGGGATAGTCTGATTTCACCTAGCAATACCATGGTCCATGGTGAGAAATCTGAAACATTAAAAACAAGCCAGTTATTGTAACTTTGTAATGTCAAGCTGCTTTGTGACACAGCTTTCTCATGTCTTCCCTTTCACCCCCAGCATTCCCCTGCCATGAGAACGGGGCCACTGTGCTGCAGTACGCACAGAAACAGCAGCTGCTCATCACCGGGGGCAGAAAAGGTTTTGTGTGTGTGTTTGACATCCGCCAGAGGCAGCTGCTACACACTTTCCAGGCCCATGACTCAGCCATCAAGGCCCTCGCACTGGATGCCTACGAGGACTTCTTCGTCACCGGCTCTGCAGAAGGCAACATGAAGGTAACGCAGGCTTCAGGAGGCGGCAAACCTTTAACGCTTAATAAATCATTTTCATTATGGAATCTCTTGATGTTGGCAGTGACATTATTATTGGCATGATCAACAGTTTTTAGTAATTGTAAGAGAAATGGACTCAACACATGTTAACATAATAAAGAAGTGAACAAATGTAGACCCATTCTGTGCTCTCATGCTCTTCCTCTGTCTCCAGGTCTGGAAGTTAGCTGGCCATGGGCTCATGCACTCTTTTAGCAGCGAACACGCCAAGCAGTCCATCTTCCGCAACATCGGCGCAGGCGTCATGCAGGTGGAGACGCGTCCCGGAAACCGAATCTTCACCTGCGGAGCAGACGGCACCCTAAAGATGAGGGTCCTGCCCGACCGCTACAATATTCCCAGCAGCTTAGTCGACATCCTGTGATGCCTACTTTATCTGAGGGTCCTAAGAGGAAAGAGACAAAGAGAAGAAAACAGAATATCTTATGTAATGCTCTCTAGGCCTTTATAGTGTAACTGATAGTCTGTCAAGAGACCACCATGCTTTTGGCATCTTTGAGTGTGCAGTGTTCATGGGTTTACTGCTGCTGTAAATTATATCCAGAATGACAAACGGAGCTGCAAACCTTTTATTTTCCCAAAGGCTAAAACGAAGTTACAAGCAAAAGGTATCACACTTGATTTTAAAGCTAGATTTATTGTAATTTTATTGAAGAATCTCTATTCATAGAGTGTGTCCGTAGGGAAGCTATGCATGTCCTGTTCTCGTTACGCGGTGCAATCACAGGTCTATTGATAGTGCTCTGTAAAAGTGCTCAAGCAAAAATTTTAAAAGTGTGTAACTGTTGTCATTTTGTGCCCACAGCTGAAATCTTTTAGCATCTACTGTAACCAGCACTGTGGTTTGTTCTTAAGTCAGTGGTTTCCAGTGTGAATCAAGTTGTTGGAATCTGCATTTTTTTTTTAATCTTTCAGTGGTTTTTGCCTCCCTCTCTCCCTCCCTCCATCCCTCTCTTTCCTCCCTTCCTCTCTGCCTTTTTACCCAGCTTTTCTCAGCTTGTATGGAAGTTACTGGTACATTTTTCTTATTAGTGACCCCCTCCTAACCCCCGATCACTGGCTGCTCATCGATCATTGTGGCCTCTTCTGGTTTGAGTTTTACCTGGTTGTATTTGGCCCTCGGGTGAGTGTGTGTGTCTGTGTGTGTGTGTGTTCTCTCCGCCATCCGTACCCACCCACCTGCCTGTCAAAATGCCCGTCTGTGTGGCAGACTCTCAGCTAGAACATTCCTTTAGCGATGATGATGTGATTTTAATGTTTCATCCGTCTCGTTTGAACGCTAAACACCCGCTCAACCACTCAGAGCAGAAACACAAAGATTCACTTCTGGTTTTTGCACAAGAATAGCTCTGATTACTTTGTATGTTACTTTTTAAAATTAAGTTGATTTTAATATTTAAAGTATTTATACGTTGGTGTCTTCGTTTTACCATTCCTTTGTTAAACTATTTAACTTATTGCCTTTTATTTTAGGAATGTAAGAGGTTTTACTATACCTGACTGGGAGATGTGCAACAGTATGTAAGTGTGTTTACCTCACTAGTTGTTTTTACTCGTTCATCCATAAGGAATTGATATTTGCACTCAAATTCTGGAGACACTAAAAGTTTATTTCAAATATAGAAGTTATAGAAAAACTGTTGTATACAAATGAATGTCTGGCTTTATTTGGCCTCGTAGTAAAGCGTTTGAAATAGTTTTACTATATAAATTATATAAATATATATATATATATATAAATATAAATGAACTACCACAACAGCTTGTACAAACATGAAAGCATTTCTTTATTTTTGGTTTGTATCATACCAGTTGGATTAGTTGTATCTTTTGTTAAGTGTTTGGTATTTATTAAAGAGATTTGTGTTCCTCCCTCTTTCTGCTCACTATGTGTACTGTATGTATCTTATAAAAGTTTTACCAATTGTCTTAATGGTGTCTGGTGTGTGTGTGTGTGCGCGCGCGCATGTGTGCATGCAAAGAATCCAAAATTGTGGTTAGATGTTTGCCAGGGACTTTGAGCCTGAGGGGTGTGTGAGACAAGGGTCATGGTCAGTTTTATCTTTGTAAAGTGAATAAAAGATTTTTATTTCATCAGGTTGATTTGGCACAGTTTATTTCTTTTTGTGTATCTTTTTTTTTTTTTTTTTGCCAAAGTGGTGTAAGTACAGTGGGTTCGTGCTACTTCCACACAACAATCACATAAACTGTAGAAAAACAAAAGGGGAAACATGTACATCTCTATAAAAATAAGTGTCATCATACTAATGCAAAACCATGCATCAAACACAGAAAGTTGTTCAAGGTTCAGTTGGTAAAAGTAGGGCATTTTTAAAGATTTTTTTTTTCTGGCTCATCAGGAAAATGGATGAAATCCATATTTATGTGGATTGCTCTTAGCTGAAGCTGAGGGTTTATTCTACCATAAGGTTTGATCTAGTTTCATCGTCTTATTGCAGCCAGAAATATATATAGGTCATATAAAAATGGTTTTATATTTGAAATGATTTATGTTACATGATGTGCCTCAGTTTAGAAAAATGGACATCACAACCTTTGGGACTGAGAAGCTAATGGCTAGTCCAAGGATTAAAGTTCTCCATTGTGGGGACAGATTTCCATCAATTTTTAAAAAGAAAATAGCTCTCAAATAGTGAAGGTCATGGGCATAGATTTAGCGTGGATGGAGGTAATATGTCCCCACCAATAACTCAATCCAAGGTTGCAGAAGCGCTGCATCCCACCAATAATATGTGTGGACCGAGGTGCTGTGCGAGGACCTGTGTCCAGGGAAAGGAGGCGAGTCTGGATCGACCGGTGCGAGCCCCTTGCTCCAGGAAGTCGTCTACGCTAGCAGCCTGTGCTCCTTCCACCTGGACAGACGTCCCCGCTGAGCCGATCATGCTGTCAGTATTTGCCCTGGGTCTGGAAGTGGACCGGGCTGGACTGGCCTATATGGTTCGGACCAGTCTGGTAACTGAGCTGCGCTTCCAGTTGACCCCCCCAACTGACTAATGTTCCATCAGATGAAAATATTTTCCTTCAACCCCCAGGCTAGTCTAAGCAGTGAAGTCCAGTGGGATTTAAAAATAATTCTGCCAGAATGACCACATACTAAGGATATTCTGCAAGAATTTTAGGAAATCCCAGGTAAAAGTGTTTAAACAGTACTGTCAGGTTTGATTCCTAAATGCTACTAACCATATTCATGCTTGTAAATACTAATAGAAATCCATCTAAATAACTGTAAAGCAAAACTGAAGGTGATGTAGAGCTCCATAAAATAATGCTGCCTAAAACACTTTTAGGATCACAGCGAGGCAGTTTGGTCACGGCTAAACTCAGATTAGCCAGTAGCTCATCAGTCCTCCATAATCTCTAATTCTCCAAACTGAAACCAATCAGGGTTTATAAAACAAAATAAATATTCATAACTTTCCACAGAAACACATTTTAAAAAGGCAGAAATATCCATTAATAAAAGGAAATCATTGCTAACTAAAGTGGCACCATCTGTGAGTTATTTTTACATCAAGTCAAAGTATCTCATGGAAGGCTTAAAAAAGCAAACCCTGTCACTCTTGTTAGTAACACTAGCATCCTAAATGTAATACAAACAGGAAATGAAGGTAACAATATTTATATTTATGACAGTACGATTCCACCAAACCAGTTTTCCTGTCATGAGTCTGATCTTCTAAAAGCACTGATAGACTCATTGGGCTGTAAACCTAAATATAATCTGGAGTGAGCAGCTGGTGGTCTGCAGGCGTTGTTTTGAACATGTGATGTAATCATTATTTGTGTCTGTTGTGTTCAGACAGCTGTTTTTTTTTCACTCATCAGAGATGTAATGGACCACGTAGAGCCTGATGTAGCTCTGGTCCCACACATACAGGTGTCTGTCCTTCGGGCTGTAGGAGAGCATGGCCAAAACTCCACCAGCAGACCTTAGGTCAAAAGTCATGTTGACTGCCTTCCCCTTCAGCAGGTCGTAAGCAAAGGTGACTCTGGTGTCCTTGATGTCGGTGACGTACAAGACGCCACAGGCGATGAAGGCGTTGCCGGCCTTGGTGCGTGGGTAGGTGGTGTTTATGTACGATGTGACAGAGAAGGTCTTCTGGTCCAGCTGGGCCACGATGATGCTCTCATCCACACTGGATGCAAATATCAGCCACAGTCCGTTTTCATCCACTGCCAGTTTAAAGTAGGTCTTGGAGTTTGGTAGCAAGTAGGCAAGGTTATTGTACAAGGCGTTGTCCACGCTGAGGGTGTGAAGCTTTTTGGTTTTAAAGTCAAATCTGTGAACAAAAAGGCAGCAAATGAACAAACTTAAGGGAATGCAGCATGTTTACATAGGAAGTGATTCAGTCTGCCTATACCTGCCGATGTTGGACGTCCCAGCAATGTGATAATAGAAGGAGCCGTTGTGGACGATGTGACCACAGCCTTGGTAGAACTTCCTAACATCCACAGTGTCGCTGGTGTTGTTCTGGAAGGCAGCGATGCTTTTATACTCCCTCACCACACGGCCTGGAGAAGATCAGATACTTCATTCAGACTCAAAACTCCGCACACCTGATAGAAGAGTTTCATTAGGTAAACTATCTGACCAGAAAAGTGTTCAGCCACCCATATCCTCTCATTGGTCAGCTGAGCTGTGTCTCTCATCCAGGTGCCAAATGTACTTTCCATCTTCGCCACATCTCTGGGATTTATCAGAGATTTAATTAGGCATTCTAAAGGTAAACAGAACAACACGATGTTTACCTGCACACTTTGTTGTCATGTCAACAACCTATCTGAAAACTCACCGTTCTTCTGGGTGGGCTTTTCAGGTGGTTTCACAGCCAAGGTCTCATCATTAGGGACTGCTTGTAACAATCCTGTAAAACAACAGTCTCGTCCAGTTTGATTTAAAAAATAAAACGTAATCAGAGAGTCACCTTGCATCACTTTCATCAACTTTAGGATCTACAGTGCTGTAAAGTTTTAAACACCCTTAATTCCTTCTTGCTTTTTTTTTTTTTTTTTTTTAAGCTTTGAAGTGATCTGGAGCAATAGTTCTTCAGATGTTCCAGCTACTTTTCTTTGAACTTTTGCTGCTTTTTTTTTTACCTTTTCTGTCTGAATTTTGTATCTGACCTTGAAAGCATAAAATGAATAAAGTAGTCAGGTCTGTGTAGAGTCTAAAAAGTGTCCAGTCTAAATAACAAACTTACTACAGCTGACGAGCAGTATCTGAAAGTCACGTATTTAAAAAACAGACAAAGACCCAACGCTAAACTGGTAACAGAAATCAGCTGAGTGATTTGATATGTGTCACCACATTGGTTCATCTATTATAGGGACATTTTATCCCTGATTTATTCTTATTAGAGGTCATTTTTTTAACAAACAAAATGAAAAAGCAGCTAAATAGCACGTTTTGGAAGCAGACATTAAAGAAATGAAAGATGTCAAACTTATTTTTAAGGTGCTGTATGTTCGTTTTGTTACCCAGAGTGTGAGCAGCTTGAAGGTTGGCTCTGTGGTGCCGTGTTCTGGAAGGCCCTTGAGGCCCAGGGGGTCCCATTGGTCCAGGAGGTCCAGGAGGTCCTGGAGGACCAGGTGGACCTGAGAAAGGAAAGGACAAGATGGCATCCAAAAAGCTGCAAGTTAAGAAAATGTTTGTTGAAATATTAAATGCATTAACTGATTTCAGTCCTCCTTACCTTCAATATTGACATCATTAGAAGGTTCAGGCGTTTCTCCAGGTGGACCAGGTTCTCCCTTTTCCCCTGGTTCCCCTGTCTCACCTGGTGGTCCTGTTGAGGACAACATCAGCACATTACTCAGACGTCAACCTACTGTAAAAGAGGTGAGAGATGTTTTACATTCGTTCAACTGAAGCCTCAAACCATAGAAATGAAAGTGAAAAGATGAAAAACTTTTTCTGTCATTTATGACAAAAATTCTTAAGTCTAACATCATTACAGTAAGAAGAAATGACTCAGAGTGTGTTTTCATGTGATACCTCATACCTCCTGGTTATACTTAACCCTTTGATTGACACGTTCTGACAACTAAAATGTCTATAAATGTAACTTAATGGAATAATAATGGAATTTCTTCTTTCCATACCTTTTTTCCCTCTTTTCCCATCAGCCCCTGGCAATCCATTCAGTCCTGGAAGACCATCAGTCCCATTGAAGCCTGGTAAACCATCAGCACCGGGCGGACCTACAGAGAGAATATCTGGGTCACCTAAACACAAAGGAGTCTGAGAGCGGGCTTTAGGAGGACAGATTCACTTACCCGGTAGTCCTGGTGGTCCAGATGGTCCGGGTGGTCCTGGTAGTCCTGGAGGTCCTAGAAATCATATTTTTGGTAATATCAAAGACTAAAAAGGGATTCATTAATATTATATTATTATATATGAAAGCACATACCAGCTAGGCAGACTCCCTTGGTGCTGTTGCAAATGTCAATCAACAGTTTGATCTGAAGAAGAAAATTTAAAGATACAAATACAATACCAAAACATTAAACGACACAAATACAATACCAAAAAATTTAAAGATACAAATACAATACCAAAAAATTAAACGACACAAATACAATACCAAAAAATTAAATGACACAAATACAATACCAAAATGCGCTAGTTCTAAAACACATTTTTACAAACAAAACACTTTAAATGTTATTTAAGTGATAAACACACTGATAGAAGAGTAAACATTCCTACGACTGAATACATGTAGACTCAGGTTATATTTATCACAGAAGTAAAGGAAGTTGTTGATTATTTTATGATAAATTGCAGGTGAGAAGTTCAGATTATAACAGGGATTACAGCCCTTTAGTTATGACATAATCCACAACAATAAAAGCCTGAAAGTACTTTTGACTTTGGGATCTGCAGCACAGTTTTCTGCTGGTGGATCTTAAATTCATGAAGAAATAAATAAAATAAAAAATAATAAAGATAATGATTCTAACCAACGGGTTATAATACAACAGTATATTATAAGATGTGTGTATTTTAAAATATTCCTGACTTGAATCCGTCATCTCACCGGCACTATGGAGTAGGTCATCATCATCATCATGTCGTCCTTCACTTTGTGGTAACGCTGACTGTGTCTGTGTTTGTGCTTCAGCTCGTTCTTCATCTTCTCCTCTCCGACCTCCTGGCTGACCTCCTGCTGGTGGAGCTTCTCCTCCTTCTGGTGCAGCTCATGCTGCTGCTCCTTCTCCAGATCCTCACTCCTCTTGTTCCTGGAGTATTGTGGCTGCTCTGACACACCCGCCCGCAGCCCCGCTGCTCCTCTCGGCACCTCCTGGAGGAACTCCACCACCGAGCTCTGCTCCACCTCCGTCAGCCTCGCCTCAGTCTGCTCCAGCCACACGCGCTGCTGGTTCTGCTGCACCATGAGCACCAGAAGGCCCACTGAGTTCACCAGGGCCACCACGCAGGTCCCGTACAGAACCATCCGCTGTGGGAGAGTCATGCTGGGTGTTGGGATCCACATGGTCACCACCTCACCTCCTCTCTTCTGGGGGTCCCCAGCTGACTTCAACATTCACAAAAAGATTCAGCTTCCAGTTCAGAAGGGGAGATTCCAAGATGCTGCCACCAAAACTCAAACCACAAACTGTTCCAACAGAAAGGAAGTCACACAAAGATCAACGGAAAGCTCCTAATAGGTCCAGTCAGCTTGGGTTTGTGCTCTCCACCCGGGTGGTCGAAGCTGAGGACTGACTGGTTAATGCAGCCAAGTGAAGAAAGGTTTGTATGTGTGTGTGTGTGCGTGCGTGTGTGTGTGTGCGTGTGTGTGTGTGTGTGTGCGTGAACTTCCAAAGCAGTTATGAAGGAGTGGGCATTACACAATCCTCTGAGCTTGTCTAGAAAGAAACCCTGGCCTGTTCAGTCACCTGATTTATATTCATCACAGGCCATTCTACTGCACCGCCGTGGGCAGGCTGACATCACACACACACATGCACACACTCACACATGCACACACTCACACACACAAAGTGTATGATGCAAGCTCAAACAATCTCATATACATGATGTGTAAATAGGAGATAATGTAAAGTAACTGGTCAATGACAGCATTACATTATGCTCTGATTATTTTAATATTTCATTTAGATGAAACTTCTAAAAACATAAACGTCACTGGAACTCCACTGACTGGGCTCATCTCCCTCTCACACCAAACTCCTGCTTCCTGAACTCCCCTCCCTCCAGCTCTCAGACTTGTCACATCCTCACAAGCTTCTGCCTGAAACCATGACCCATTTCCGCTCCTTTGATTTGGACCAGAAAAGTGATATTTCACCTGCAAAGTGACAGTTCAGCAAAGGAATTATAAAAGATGATTAAAAAAAGATTAAATATCCTCCAGGCCCTGAAAGTTTTCCATAAATGGAATCAGGATCACCTGCTGCCTTTCGTGCCAGACGTTGAACTCAAAATCCACTTTTTGGGGGGAAGATGATGGAGTGGAAGCTGTTTTGGTCAAATTTTGAAATGTCTTTATGTGCGTCTCACATAACATTGCAAGACCTGTTAGGGTGTTGTGAATGATTATCAGCTAATACATCAAATTCTAGTTCGAGATAGGCAGAAACGTTTCTGTTTGCTAATGTTGATTAGATGTGGTGGCCATCTTGAATCAGGTTGACTCAGTTGTACATCCATTACAGACTATCTGAAAGTTTCATTCATATCTATCCTGTGGTTTAGGAGATATTTTGTTAACAAACTGGCAAAATTATTCCTTCGTGATAAAAAGTGTTTTTTCTCTGTTTTGACTTGTTCATTAACACCATTAGACAATCACATTTTTTGGTGATATGTATATTTTGTGACATTCCTATGCAGTATAACATCTGTGCACATGCAGAAAGTGTTAGAAATAAATCAGGTCCACAACATGATAAATCCAGGTTCTGTGGGCTCCAGCCTGAGGCTATAGGTCAGGATGGACAGCCAGTTGTTGGGCAGCTTGAACTGCTCCTGCAGATGTGTAGAAAATGTGAACACAAAAAAGTCTCCAGAAGGCTGGAGGCTGCTCCTTTGTTGTGTGTTGCACGCTGCTCTGAGCATGAAAATCAGAGGGACCATTTGTTAAATGGATCTCTGATTTTGAAGCTGCTCATGGGAACACAGCAAGATGACTTTTAATATCAACTTGTTTGGACAACTTGATGGCAGGAGTTAAGTTAAGATTCGTGTTCACTATATCTCAATGCGTGTGATCTTCCATTGACCCTTCTCTCTCTGGAGCTGCAGCTGCTGGAGGAGAAGTCTTTTCTCACAGCTCAGGAGGTCCAGGTGTCTGCTCCGTAACGCCCTGGCATGTCTTCCCACAGATTTCATCCTCCTCCTCAACTTTTCACAAGCCTTAAATTTGATTAGTAGTTAACTGGTACACTTCAGGAACGTCATAACAAATAACAATAAACAAAATCTAAGAGGAACTTCATAAAATCAAAGAAAGGAAGAACAAAAACATTAAGATGCAGTAAAATAGTTCTGTGATAAAAATCTGTTTGATATAAATGGAACACAGTGAGACTGAGGCTGAATCAGTGTTATGAAAGTGGAATTTCTTACATAAGTTTAAAAAATACTTAATAATAAATGTGTTTAGATATTGATTTTGTTCTGATATTTTTCTACTTTTTCCGTTTTCTCTTCTGGTGCAGTAAAACAAAGATGTGGTTGACCATAACGCTGAGCCCAGAGCCGAGGTTACGGAGCGGTTGTCGCTGCTTAATCATGCAGAACGATCTGTGTCTAAGTTATCATACAGTCATTGTGGCAGGGCTTCAAAACACAGTCCACCATTTAACCAGCTCACATTCTTCCACTCCAGTGTGGGCGACCAGTGAGCTGACAGGGTCCTTTATGCAGAACGAGAAAATACAGCAGAGGCTCCCAAACAAAGAGATACTGTAGTTTGTTAAAAAAGTAAAAAAATAGATCATATAACTTTACTTTGTTCATTTATCGTGTTTCATGTTCAAAGCTGTACAGAACAACACTTAGAACAAAATAAAGCATTGAAGTTTTCGCTTTTTAAAAACCTAAACAAAACAAGTTTTCTATTTAATTCTTATTCTTTTTGTAAACATAGAAGATCCACACTAATAATAAAACATACACGTATACTTTTTCACAAATAGGTCTGTAGGATGTTTTATTTAGGAATACTTAATAAATACTATCATTATTGATTTAACATTGCGACAATAATATAAACATTGATTAGTTTTTGTATTGAATATAATCATTATAACATTTGATGTCATGCAGTTTCTTTCTGCTCTATTGTGGAGACGTTTGTTTAGTTCAGGATGAGATGAATAATTTAACTGACTGACAGTCTGGTGTAAGTTCTGGACCTGACTTTGTTACAGAACACACCTCTAGAAAACTTTAACATGTTGAGCCAGTGAATTAAAGCAAAAGGAAAAAAAGTTTTTTTTCTAAGTTAACTCAACAGGCCAGTCTGGACAGAACGCGGCTCCTGGTTCTGGTGCTGCTGGAGGATTCTTTATGTTAAAAGATATTGTGAACAGATTTGGACTCCGTTTATTTTATAATTGACTGAATCTCACCTTATTACAATTAGATTGATTTGACTGATTTCATCCTATTTTGGCATCAAATTTAAATGAAATTGAAATAAATTTAACTGAATTTATGTTTATTCAGCAGACACTTTTATCCATAGCAACTTACAAATGATATTGCAACCAAGAAGTTACCATTGAGACTAACAAACAACTAACCCTAACCCTGATGCTAACAAACTACTTAGATGGACTAACACTAGTCAGTCTCTGAGGTGACAGTGAGGGGAAATAACAGTGAAGTGCATGAAGAGAGTCCAGAGGAGCAGGGAAGGAGCTAGTCTACAAGATGTTCTCTGAAGGTCTTCAGGAGTTTGTTGAAGATGGACAGAGACACCCTGATCTGGCAGCTTGGCAGGTCATTCCACCATCATGGAACGACATGAATTTATTTTAAAATGTGGTTCATTTCTGTGACCTGCTATAACAGCAGTGGATGGTGGTGATGTCACACTTTGGACCCAACTGGCTGCTCTTTGAGACTGAAGTTCTTGTCAGGATGGATGGATGGAACTGCTACACAGTGGGAAAGAAGTGCATTTTTTGTTCTTTACATTATTTTTGCATGATTTTATTTATTTATTTATTTATTTATTTTTATTGTGCATGAGTTTTTGTTTTGCATGATTTGGATTGATCTTTTTCTGTGAGAGTGAGAGGGAGAGAGAGACAGACAGACAGACACCAGGCCAGTGCAGAGGTCTGTAGAGGATTGTGAGCATCACCCTCTGGGAGCGCCGGGTTGATGGAGCCATGTAACCCAGAAGGACGGTAACTGTCCAGGAGGGCTGCTGGGGGCCAGTGGGGCACATGGGCAGATGCCTGGAGGAGCACGTCAGGGGGACTGAGCAGTGCCCAGGAGGGATCAATGGCACAAAGTACAGAGTAGCTCACATAACTCTGGCCTGGATGGCAGCAGAGGACTCGGGTTCCCTTTTTATCCTGTGCTTTAATTATGGGGGTTTATTGTTTTAGCAGGTTTTATCTTGTTTTTATTATTTTAACTCACATTTTGTTTTTTAGAGTTCATCTATGCCTGTTTTTCTGTGGTGCTTTTGGGTTTCTGAGTTGCTGCTCCCCCTGGTTTAAGGGCCATGGGGTCTGGTAAAGACCATCTGGGTCCCGGTCACAGAAAAACCAGCTGTCTGTAGGGAAATGGTTGCTGGTGAACCTTAAAAGAGAGCCAAACTGAGAGAACATCACAGAACTCAAAATATTCTGGATTGAATGGGTCAGGAGCAATAAAAGCTTTTGGTGTCACAAAAAAAAAAAAACACACACATGAAAATACCTAAAGCTTGAGACTAGTTTGGAATTTTTTGGGGGAAAAGATCCAGTTGTAGATGTGGACTCACTCGACATTAAATACAACTATGGAGATATGTTTTCTAACCAAAACGACATGTCTGTTTTCAGTGATGCAGTCAGGAGACACAACAGAAGATAAGAAGCCAGTGTTCTGATCACGGTATCAAATGATAAAAGTACAACAAACCAACAAGTACTTTATGGGGAGTAATACAAATATTTTGATGAAAATAAAAGTAAAGTTTTAAACTACACTGACATCTGCAGAAAAAAGATTTAATGAACTGAAAGTGTGTGTTTCAGTCTGAACTTTATCATTGGATTTTATCATAAAAGGATGGAAAAAGTTGGGTGAACAATGTTCAATCAGAATGAAACTTCACAGGATGGATAAATCTGACACAGAGGGTCCACAGGCTCAGCTGCTAGGATTTACAGTCAGGTTTCTCTGAAGTTCAGAGAATGTGCAGCGCTTATCTTCATCAGAATGTCAAACAGACTCTCACCAACATGCAGCCTCTCAACAAAGTCCATATACGCTCAAGGGCACTGGCACAAATCCAGCTCCTCAAGGCTGTGTGTGTATTGTTTACCATTTCCCCTCTATGTTGTGGCTTGGGTATTACCCTGACCTGGCTAGTAACCAGCGTGGATCACTTATAAAGACAGAACTCAGGCAGTTTTGATCATTTTCACCCCTCAGGTTGGAGGAGACGTGTGTTCAGATTTACCTTCTTATGGATTCGATCTCTGCCTGTGAACGGACGATGACACCTGTAGGTTTTGATGGCGCCGTGGCAGATCTGGTCTCCATGTCCTCAAACGCCACTGACTACCAATCACCTGGGATCCCCATGGCAACGAGAACCCTCCTGGTGCTTGTTTGTCTGCTGCTGGTCGCCTGGAGTCACACAGACAAGAAAACTCTACCAGGTGGGTTCAGGGGTTTTGATTCTAGTTTCAGATCTGAGTTTGATACAAACTGAATTGCATTTCTTGTGATTTGCCACAACAGGTCCTTCTTTCTGTCTGGGTCTGGGGCCACTTCTGTCCTATCTGAGATTTATCTGGACTGGTATCGGCACTGCAAGCAACTACTACAACAAGAAGTATGGAGACATCGTCAGAGTTTGGATAAATGGAGAGGAGACCCTGATCCTCAGCAGGTTGGCTACTTTTGTTAGTGATAGTTACTATAATTGTAAAAATGCTAATTTAAATGCATCTTTTGTTTTTCCTTCAGGGCATCAGCAGTCCATCATGTTCTGAGGAGTGGAAACTATACGTCACGTTTTGGTAGCAAACAGGGACTCAGCTGCATTGGCATGAATGAGAAAGGCATCATCTTCAACAACAATGTCCCTCTGTGGAAAAAGATTCGCACTTATTTTGCCAAAGGTAACATTTTAAACCAGATCTGGTTTCAGAATGAGAATTCTAATCAACTTAAATGATATCTTCTCTGTTTTAGCCCTCTCAGGTCCACATTTGCAGCAGACGGTGGAGGTTTGCACCTCTTCCACACAGACTCACCTGGACAACCTGGAGAGTTTGACTCATGTAGATGTCCTCAGTTTGCTGCGTTGCACCGTAGTCGACATCTCCAACAGACTCTTCCTGGATGTTCCTCTTAATGGTGAATATAACCATACATTTGCTGCAGGTTTTCTTTCCTCAAGCAGTTCTCAAGGAACCATCTGCAGCACATGCAAGGTCGTTCATCACAATGTATTCAGTTAATCTGCTTGTTTTGTTTTGTTTGTGTGCAGAAAAAGACCTGCTGCTGAAGATTCAGAAGTACTTTGAGACGTGGCAGACTGTGCTGATCAAACCTGACATCTACTTTAAGTTTGGCTGGATTCACCAAAGGCACAAGGCAGCAGCGTGAGTGGTTTAGATTTTATACAAAGCTGTTGTAAACTGGACATGTTTTATGGTGGTTTTTTTGGAAATCAATGTAACATTACTCTTATCTTGTTTTGTTTTTACAGCCAGGAGTTACAGGATGCTATAGGAAGTCTTGTGGAACAGAAGAGGAGAGACATGGAGCAGGCAGATAAGCTGGACAGCATCAACTTCACAGCAGATCTCATATTTGCACAAGTAAGTTTAACTTTTCATTTTTAATTCAAACTTTTCCTACATTAAATCCTGTCAGATTTTATAGCAGTAAATACATTTTTTAACGTTTGATTTGGAACACGCTTGTGTGTTTTCAGAACCACGGTGAGCTGTCTGCTGAGAACGTGAGGCAGTGCGTGCTGGAGATGGTGATTGCAGCACCGGACACTCTGTCCATCAGCCTCTTCTTTATGCTTCTGCTCCTCAAGCAGAACTCAGATGTGGAGCTGCAGCTGCTGCAGGAGATAGACACAGTTGTAGGTGAGCAGTCAGAGAATGAGAACACTCATAAAATACAAACGAGGAGCCGCTAGCCTTCATTTTAGGAGCAGCTACAACCTCCAAGGTGCATTTTGACAGAGCACAGTGACATTGAAAGTATCAGAATAATCATGTTTTTATTTGCTCATTTGAAAAATTTAAACCACTTTCTAATGCAAAAGATGTGAAATTTATTCAGCTTTTATGAAGGCTGAAATAATGTCTTTTTTCTTTTAGAATGATAAATTCTGCTTTGTAGGAAGCTGGAGTTTGTTTCTGGGATGTTTTATTACTTTAAATGTGTTTATCTTAGGTTGCTCATGCTGTTCCCTTTTTTCCTTCATGGATGCAGGTTTTACTTCAGAACGATCTCATAAGACAGCATTTGTATCAGTTTAATCTTTGAGACAGAGTGACTACAGAACTAAACCGACTCATTTCCTGCTGCAGGAAACCAAGAGCTTCAGAACAGTGACCTTCAGAAGCTGCAGGTTCTGGAGAGTTTTATCAACGAATGTCTGCGCTTCCACCCGGTGGTGGACTTCACCATGCGTCGAGCCCTTTCTGATGACATCATAGACGGCTACAGGGTACCAAAGGGCACAAATATTATCCTGAACACCGGCCACATGCACCGGACAGAGTTTTTCTACAGAGCAGACGAATTCAATCTGGAGAACTTCCAGAAAAATGTGAGTAGTGAAAACTGACCAGTTGGCTCATATGTGATCAAAATATTTTAGAAATAGTTTAAGTACCTGTGAGGGTTATATGTTTATTTTTATGTAAAGGAAAATGTGATTTCATTATTTTCATGGACCAATCAGGATTCAGCATCTTTTGAATCTAAGTTACAGTTTAAATCCAGTCTCACTCATAATCACACAGCCCTGAAGCAGAAGATCCGCTGACTTCTAGGAGTTTTAGTTGTTTAGTTATTCAAATGTTTGACATGAAATCCTATTTTCATGGTTTTGACCTCCTCTCTGATCTGTTCTTCACCTCCAGGCTCCTCGTCGTTACTTCCAGCCATTTGGTTCAGGGCCTAGGGCCTGTGTGGGTAAGCACGTCGCCATGGCAATGATGAAATCCATCCTGGTGACGCTGCTGTCTCAGTACTCCGTTTGCCCCCATAAGGGCTTGACCTTGGACTGCCTCCCACAGACCAACAACCTTTCCCAGCAGCCTGTGGAGCATCATCAGGGGTCTGAAAGCCTCAGCATGAGCTTCTTACCCAGACAGAGAGGAACCTGGAAAACACTCTGAGACTCACACCTTTAGTCACATGTGTACTGTAAAACACATCACACACACACACACACACACACACACACACACACACACACACACACACACAACACATTCTCCTGTTATGTTATCTGATGACTGTAAAAAACAAACTTGTATTACTTTGTTGTGCATTAAACTTGTGTTTCTACGTATCTTGCATTAAGTGAAATGTAACTGTGTATAGTTCAGAAGTAAATGTAAATTATTGTGTTTAAACGTTGTGTTGTTGTCTTATTTGGGGGTGTTTTCTCATTTTGAATGTCATAATACACAATATCAAGAAAATGTACCCAACCTTCTGATTTTCTAGTATCATGTTTATCATATTCCAACAATTCAGTTCATAGTTTTTATTAACAGCTTGTTAAAACTGATGGATATTTTTAATGTCATAATTAGAACAGAAACATCTGAAATGTGGATTTTAAAGAATTAGAAAAAAAATCAATTCAGTTGAGTTTAAAGGCATTAAGGCATCATTTTGAATAGGAAAACTTCACAAAGGAAAAAAGCATGAATGAATGAATGAATGTGAACACATGAAAGCTGAATGAGGACTGGACACAGAACAAGTGAAAATAAAAATGTGAAAAAGTGCAACTTTTGTGAGAATTTTCCAGAAATTAAAAACAAAAAATGCTCCCTTTTAATGTAATTTCAAAATGTAACCAATAGAGGGCAGTGCAGCACCTGACATCAGGGTGTGTCATTCTTTAGCGCAGCCTAAATAAAGTTACCCCTCTGTTTATTATGATCAGTTTGTCTCCCTCTGGGCAAATACATCCAGCATGCAGATGTTTTCATTCGTATGTCTTCCTCAGTCAACAAACAATCACAGGAGCTGGGCTCACTAACACGTTCACCCGGTGATGTCAGGAAGTAGGATTTAAACTAAGGGTTTGATCTGTGCAGCACAAATCCTGCAGACAAAGAAAAATAGTCACAGCTGAACCGACTCTAAACCTGGTGTCTGTTTGTGCTGATTAAAGTCAGATGGTATTTTAGAAAAACAAAGCACACCAGCCCCATTGTCTGAAATGATCCGTCTCCTCTCCTCAGCAACAGGTTTATTGTGAGTCTGTGTGTTGTTGTGTTTGCAGTGAGATTTTCACTTTCCCACCTGTTTGTAAGTGGAACTGAAAGTGTGTGTTTGTTGTTTTTTTTTATAATGTGTGTTTGCACATGAATCAAAGGCTGGTTCTGCTGCAAAATGAATCATTCCAGAACATTCTCATTAACCTTGAAAACAATCTGCAGTTTGGTTGTTTTAAAAAGGCCTTCATGTTGTCTTTTCACTGTTTTAAACATTGATTTTTTTTTATGATCAGTCTAAGTCTAAGGGAGACTTCAATAACTAGAAAAAGCCACAGAAATAAACATTTAAGGAAGCAGAGAAGAGGAAGATTCATAAAGACAGATGATATAATATCCTGTATTTTTCTGAGAGAAGAGACATTTAAATAAAGAATCATTTATGGAAATGAGCCAATGAAAAGCTGCACTTTGTGTAAAGTACAGAACTGCTGCAGCAGAACACGATGTTTTAATTTTCAACCTGTTCACCCCTCGTTGAGTCAGTCGTCACTGAGCAGACATCAGCTGATCACCGTCTTGTTATGGAGTTCCTGTTATTTCAGGCAGTTCCTCATCTGTCAAACTGCTTTTTTATTTAAAAGAAAACAAATTCTCACTTTGTCATTTTGTTTGTGAACAAAATTATTAAAATCTGAGCAGCCAGAGAAAAGGACAGACAGAAATCAGAGGCGCTGATTTAGGTTGTGAATTTAAAGATCCGTTAGTTGATGAGCCTCCTCCTGATGATGTCTGACAGATGTGTTACCACTTCCTGTCGGGTACAGAACAAGCTTCAGGGCAAAAAGATGCTGTAATTACTGTCATCATCTCATCTGCCAGCAACCCTATCTGAACCAAGTTGGAGATTTTTCACTCTGAACCAAAGGCTTGAACATTTTTCTCATAAAAATACAAAAACTGGAAAGTTTCTGAGCGTCTTCCCAGAGAATAATAAGAAGTGCACATAATAAGTGAAAATGTGGTTCCAGGCCGAGGGATGCCAGCCATCTGCTAAATAGATCTGTGGTAAAACTCAGTTTGTGTCGACTGCTGAGGGCTTTGGTGTGTGTGTGAGTGTGTGCATGTGTGTGTGTGTGTGCGTGTGTGAGTGTGTGTGTGTGTGTGTGTGTGTGTGTGTGTGTGTGTGTGCTAAAGTTTGAGCAATACTAATAAGGAGGAATTGAAAACTGCTTGTGTTTTCATTTTCTTCCCAGCCTTGCCAGCTTTTGATGCAAAGATTTTCAGTGTGCGGTTTCATTTCGCTCTCCTCTAAAGTGGCTTTTCTCCTTTTTTTTTTTTTTTTTTTTGTATTTAGGGTTAAGTTGGGGTACTTACTGCAAATCTAAAACTCAGAGCTGCAATTTACATAGTTTTGCTGAAATAGATGCGCTTCTGTCTGTAAATTAATCTGTCTAGTCTTTTACTTTAGGAAATCCATCATTTTTGTCTCTGGTTTTAACATTTTCGTCCTCCATTCATTTAAAATCCAACTTCCAAAGGAAACATTTTGCCAGACATCCTTTAAAATACCTCCTACGTAGAGTCTGACAGCAAAAAGTTTGCACTGTCCTGCCTCGTGTTCTGATTGACAATCTGATTACATTCTGTCCACACACACATACGCACACGCGCACACACACACACACACACACACACACACACACACACACACAACCACGCACGTTATTTTGAGCTATAATTCTCAAATGCCAGTGGCTATCGTGTCTTCCTGTTTAAGTCCCCTGCTGGATTAGCGCTTCATTAAAAAAAGAGCACTGTTGTCATGGAAACATCTACCAAAAAGGGAAAACTGGCAGTGTACTCATCTCTCTTCGCTGTCGGAACACTGTCAATGTGAATAGCACCTCCCACAGTTAGCAATGACACTGTTTTCCATCCTGCTCAGAGACTTTTTTTTTACCTTTCTGAATGCTTCCTTGCACCTGTTTTCTGACAGATCTTTTCATTTTCATCAGAAAATGGAACAAAATAGCTCTCATCGCTGCCCTGCAGGAAATGTCTCTCATCAGACTGGTGTGTCTGAAGGAGCCAGGCTGGGGAGGCTCTCAGCCAGTAAGGGCACTGGATCAAAGGCAAACTTTCACTTTGTGGCCTTTTCATGAAGCGTTCGCTGCAAACTCAGCTCATTTGTTTCCCATTGAACATCAGAGGAGAGTCGTGGCGCTCATCAGCACAGGAAGGATTTCTGCTAGTTTTTGTTATTTTTCAGTCCCTTTTGCAAATAAACCAGGAGGTTCAGTCTGATAAAGATCCAGATCCATTTTAACCAAGCAGCTCATTTATCTAATGTCAGCCACCAGCGTGAAATGGGATGGAAATTTTATTTATCCAACTAGTATCTTTAGTTGCTTTAGTGGATATTTTATGTTTTTTTGCTCATATCGACTAGTTGTAGAGACCATCTTTAAAAAAGTTAATGAGTTGATTATTTTTGGAGAGTTTCATTAAAACCTGTCCAGTAGCTCATGATGATGAAACATTTTCACCTGCATTTCACCTGCAGATCATTGTTTGTGCCAAACCTTATTATGAAAGCGTTCTTGTCTCTCCGCTCTCAGGATCAATTTGAGTTCAAACAAGCCTGCTGGAATCAAAATCATTTGGATGTTTAGGCATTTTTATCCATCTGGAATAACTTTAGGCACATTTAGTCAAACAATACCTTTTGTTACTGTGACTGTGATCATGTGTTGTTGTTATATTTAACTGTAGTTTGACACATGATGGCAGAAGATCAAAAACAAAGCCCGGCTTGTAAGGATTCATGACGGTGCTGACGGTGGGGTTTGTTTAAAACTGAACTTAGCCAGGAGCTCACAAACAAACCAGCAGTCTGAACTGATCTCAGGGCGTAAAATTATTTTTTTTCTGTTGCATATTTTTGGCTCTCCAAACAAACAAAGGTACTGTAGACAATCATTATGCTGTTCTGTCTCAGGGCAACGTTCCTCTGTGCTTCTATTCATGCCCACACAGCCCACACGCTCACTCTCCATTTCACATCAGGTCAGAGCAGAACACAGCTTTATTGGCAGGATCAAAGGAGCTCAGCTTGTTGTTATTACTGGCATATCTTTTTTGCCTCTGCAATATTGAAGGATAGAGTCATGATGGCACACAAACGCACAACAAATGCACACAGTGTCAAAGAGGAGTGAGCCTCGGGGCAGTGAGGAGGAAGGCTGCTGCCATCTGGTCCCCAGTGTCCACGCTGAGAAGCGGTCAGCTCCACACCTGGGATGGCGGCGACTTTACTGGGACCCCCAGCTGAACACCCACCTGCCGCCACACACCGCCCAGCTTCGACTCTGACAAGCAAAATTAATTTAGCTCAACCTAATAATAATAGTTGTGCACAATTTTATATCAGCGGTCTGTCGTCCTGGTAGAGTCTGACTTTGTGGCAAACTCAAAATATAATTGCTTTGCTTCTTTCCCTTGTATTAGTCTGTAAAGAGGAATGAAAGTGTTGCTCCTGGCATTGTCTGCTTATATGTGAAAGTAAATGAACAGTAGTTAAAAAAGATCAAACAAACATGGAGGTGTAAAGAAGTATGCTTCAGAACAAGCTGTACTCTCAGTGCTAAAGTGACATCACATCATTAGAATGTTTTGTTGAAAAATATGCAAATGGACATTTTGTTGAGAAAATAATGATCCCAAAGGTGCATTAGTGACTCTCTGCCTGTAAATCCCAGGACTATTACGGGTCCTTTTCCTTTAAAACGGCATCTGTCTGTGAATACTCAGCTACAGCAGCAACGTAATTATGAAAAAAAAAAAACCTGAGAGAAGCTAAAATGCTAAAGACGTTCATAACTCATGTTCTCAATGGACATTCAGCTTCAAAGCTTAAGTATTAAGCAACAAAATATTACATCAACATGTGAAAATGTTGTTATACAAACATGATGTTACAACATATAAAACCATCATGGAGCCTGTAATGGTGGATTAACCCGTTCATAACGTCTGGCTGAACTGGTTAAAAGTTATTATTATTAACCTTTATTTAACCAGGAAAGACACTTTGAGATTCTGAATCTTTTTTTACAAGGGAGCCCTGGATTACCCAATGGGGCACGTTGTGATCTGTGGGGGAAACCCATGTCTGGGGAGAACGTGCAACTCCACGCAGAACAGCTGCAGCTGGGATTTGAACCTGTAACCTTCTTGCTGCGAGGCAACAGTGCTAACAACTGTGCCACCATGCAGCCCAAGTTGTGGTTCGTTTGCAAAAAAACACAAAAGTAGACCCACAAAAACAAGACAAAAAACTAGCAACAACATTGTTGTCACTGTTAATTAGTGATCAACACTAAAACGACGTTTCACCAAATTGATTCTTTGAAAATGATTTATGTGTTCACATAGACAGCTATTTGAATGCCCTCAGTTTAGAGAAATGGGGATTCATTCATATAAAGGCTTTATTTTAAACTGTACTGCTGTCAATTTCACGTTACATATTTATTCTGTCAGAAAAATTTAATTTTGACTGGAGGTGTTATAGATCTACCCATTTCTGTTGTTAATAACTAGGGATGCACTGAAAATAATTTCCCCCAACTGACTAGAGTACTTACAGTTGAGTACTCGACGATAATGAGTATCGATACAAAGTATTACTGTAATAAATGCCATTACACTTTTTACAATTATTTAGAAAATTTGTTTGGAAACATTTTTTTAAAACAGAATATACTCAAATAGAACAACACACACACACACTCAGAGTTTTCTCCATCAGCAGAGCTCCTCGTTCCGTCAGCTGCTATGGTCCCCTCTTTGTTCAGAAGTCTCAGAGTCACAGCAGGACATCATCTGATGCCAGGGCATCAGAGGAGATTACTTTTCATGTGACCTCATCAAACAGAACCAGGACAGCTGTAATATTTTTCGTCCACTGGTTAGGAGTAAGATTCTCAGGAAGCTCGTTCTCAGATCTATATGTTCCCCCAGTTCTGCTCAGCTGACTGCAGCATGTAGAACAGGCTGTTCTCTATGTACTTTTGGAGTCTTTTAATTGGCTGGATAAGCTGTTCCTGAATATCTATGAGGCGGGAGTAGGCTAAGGCGGTATGTTTAAAATGTCTCACATCAGCCACACTCCTCTGTCCCAAAAGCTCCTTATTAACCAGCAGCTGGAGGATGGATGACACAGAAGTTTAGGGAATCCACCATCACTCATGAATTTTATCATGTTTTTTGCGTCATCACAGAGCACAACATGGACACAACTTTTAAGGATCCCTCACATCTGAAACGTGTCATCAAACAGCTGAGATAGCTTCGTCTTTGTGTGACTCCCCCAACTGTTTTTCATGCAGGATGACTTTGCAGAGTAAAATCGTTTTCAACCTACTGTACAGTTACGCTAACGAGGGACCCAGCAAACTGTGGAAGTGTTGTTTCACAAAGTCATGTCGGTTGGGCAACACTGTGTCCATGATGTAGTGGTGACTATGGATGCAAATATGAAGATCAAAGTACTGGGTAGAGCCTTTGTTGTTTTCCCTTCATGTGGGTCTCTGGACATCTTCTCTGCTTATTTATGGTTTGCTGCAGAGTCAGTTGTTGTTTCTGTTTCCTGTTCTTAGTAAACTCCTTAAACTCAGTGACTGATGGTTTTTCAGATGCTTTATCAGATTGTTTGTGTTAAAAGAATCGGACTCCAGACCTTCTCTTGAAAAGCTTAGAGCAAAATTTACAGTCTGCTTTAGTGTTGTCTTCCTCCTTCCACGTTATCGCTCCTCCTCTATCACAGGACTGCTCGATACCGTCCAATCAAAAGACTGTTGCCAGTACAAGAACGAGTACAGGTATGTAGTATCAGACCCAATCCTGGTATCAGTATCTGGGCATCCCGTTCATTAGAACTACATGTGCAGTAAAAGGGTTTGTGAAATATTTTTAACAGAAACTGACTTTTGACATCAGAATGATTTCTGTTAGCTCATCAGTCTGGACAGAACAAATCTGTATTTCCCTAAACTAAGGCTGTTCCAAAAGCTATCTTGAAACAGACGAGATGTCATTGTCCACAGAAACCAACTTTAAAAGATCTGAGCTAACACTTTACAGTTCAGCACCCTTCTTTCTTTCATCGTTTGTCAAAAATAAGTAATCTATAAAGTATAAATCATCTGACTAAATCAGGACCTTCAAGTGATCAAAAACCTCCTAGAACCAATCAGTGGTTACCTGAGGTCATGTGACCACATCACATACTACAACCCTGATTTCCTAACAGGCAGCAGGAAGGGGTCATGGGATTTTTACTGCTGCAGTTGAATTTCAAGTCACCATGAATGAGTCGTTCCCATTGCTGTGCTGAAACACAGGCAGCACTCTTACTCAGAAACAGAAAGGGAGGGAGAGAGGAAGAGAGAAAGAGGAAGAGACAGCACTCCCAGCATACAGAGAGGTAGAGAACGAGTAGGAGTGGAGGGAGGGAGCGTGTGACGGCACCAAATGAGCGGAGGAGGAGGGACGGAGTGGCAGGGGAAAGGGAGGGAGAAACAGAGGGGGACGGGCTGAGTGACTGAGGGGAGGAAGCATCAGAAACAGGAAAGTAGATGAGAAGAAGAAGTAAAGAGGGAAAGTGAGGGAGTGGAGCACACACAAAAAAATCTAGGAGGACAGCTCAGCATATCAGACCAGCAGCACTCCCCTTACAACTGCAAAGATCCAGGCTGGGAGGGGAGGCTTAGCTCACAAGCTGAGGGGGAGAAAAAACAGAACTTATATTTTTATTTTATTCTTTTTTTCTTCTTCTTTGGATCAAGAAATCTCAGATTTCTCTGAAGAGGAAAGGAGGCAAGCCAGGAGAGGAGTAAGAGAGTGTCTGCAGCCTCTGATTGTTCTGAAAGGAGAAGATGGATTCAGACTCCGGAGAGCAAAGTGACGGAGACATCTCCACAGGTAAGTCTACAGATCAGAACAGAACTCCTACTGGGTCACAGAGTTCAGTCTAAATGCTTCAGACTCTATTTTTAATCATTTACTAAACCCTAAACATGTAGATTCTGCAGCACATTAACTCACATTCCTCTCAGAGACCTTTTCATCAAGCTGCCAGCTAAACTGAACTCTTTCTCATGTTAAAGTCCTTCCCTTTTCATGGAGCGCCTGTAGCTTTCTGAGCCGTCTGAAAGGAGAGCTGCTGGGAGCTCTGGCGTACGTTCGCTCTGATGCTGGTGACAGGCAGAGCCTCACTGAGTGAGTGAGTGTGTGGATGAAAGCCACCTCAGTCACCACCAGGAACAGGCAAGCTCCAACACGTGCAGCCCGTTATCTCATCAACACATCCAGCTAGAGAGAGAGAGAGAGAGAGAGAGAGAGAGAGAGAGAGAGAGAGAGAGAGAGAGAGAGAGAGAGAGAGAGAGAGACGGCACAGACTCATCTTCTGCATCCACCCCTCAGTCAGCGAGGATGACAGCAGAGTTATGGTTTCCTGGAAGTTAAAAAAGTTTATAGAGGAAGAACGCTTAAATGCAGTCATGAGACTTAGTCACTAAACTTGCAGGAAACACTCCGTAGAGTTCACACTAAAGACTGTTTTCATCATTACACCTTTTCTTTGGGTTTGGATTCTCTTGTTAGAAACCAGTCTAACAGCTGAAGCCTAAATTAATTTCCATCAGACACATTAAAAATAAACAGCCGCTGGGCAGAACTCGTGCTTCAGGAGTCTGTTCTCTTAATTTAGTTACTCATAGTTTAATCCTGTTGATGAAGCTTTTTATCAGGAAACATGCATGTTAATTCTGCTCTGATGAACCATCTGTTTGTCCATCTGGACCACTGTCTCGTCTTTCAGGCCAGTTTTTAAATGGAGGTGAACCTTATTATTATTTCACATCATCATTATATGTTTCTATCACTCCAGGTACAGTATTTCTACAAAAAAATGTATTAAAACTTTTTAACCAATATATTTCTGAAGTGATAACAAGATTAACTGTAGAGATGTTCAGACACTGATTTTCTAAAGCTTTGACTAATCTAACAAGCAGGATAAACTCCCTCAGATTGATCTGTTTTGCTGTTGAATCAAACATCAGAATATTTTTGCTGACAGAGATGCAGCAGGAGCCTGGCTCATTCAGAGTGCATCGCGTTTTGTTGCTGTGCTGCAGATCCTGCTCTTCTTTCTACTGTCAGTGAAAGAAAAAGTGCTGTGGCTTAATGTACAAGGTCAAACGCCCTAACGAAACCTAAGAAAAAGGTATTATGACAACAGGTTTCTTTAGAGAGCCTTCCATACACAAACACAGCCCTCATTTTCCTGTAATGGGGATGAGGGATGTGATTGTGCTCAGCTTGATGCGTTCACTCTTGGTACAGAAGCAGCATAAATACCGAGGTGTTTCGTTTCATGTGACAGTCCCTGATCAGCCCTCAGCTCTGGCCTTGAGGTTTTAATGTCTGCTGCATGTCTGGATTTCTGTGCTGTCTTTATTTTACCCTCACACTTGTGTTCATGAGCAATAAATCAATGTTTCCAGGGTTCAGTCAGCACAGATTAAACCACTTCTAAGTGAAACTTGTGACTTGTTTTTAAAACAGAAGGAGACTGAAATAGATGATAATATTCTGGGAAGAGTTACAGAGACTTAGATCATAATGTTGTTGCTAGGTGACTGAAAATAGGGAAGTTAGTTTGTTAATTGAATGAGTGAAAACTGGTTTGATGGTTTCATGCGTGCATATCAAAAGCAAAATGATGTCGTGATTTTGCATATTTTGCGTTTTGCTTTGCAACATGGAAGTCGTGAGTATGAATAGACAACCTGTAGCATGCATTCAGCTCACTGTGGGAGAGAACTGCATGAAAGACATGGAAGAAAAAGCTCCTAATGATCTGGTCCTTCACAACATAGGAGTCACAGTTTGTATCAACACTGACATGTTGTTGGTTTTTGCTCTTGTTTTCTTAGTTTTTGTGACAGTTGCACATTGCACAGACATCAGCATCAAACTTCAGGAATCCTCTCACTTCTTACACAGATGACAGCAGTGCAGGTTGTTTTTGTCAAATATGATGCGCAGTAATTATGCCGAGTCAGCGTGGGAACGGCAGCAACATGCTAACATGTCTGACTGAGGACTGGGAACCTGAGCAGCAGTTTAGACATGTTTTGATTCTATTTACACGAGGCTTCTGCTTCCCACCCTAACAGCACACCCACAAATAGTCATCATCTGTCTGTGAGGGTCTAAATATATGAGCTTCCATCTGTTTTAGATGATGACAGATGTTTGTTTCTGTTCAGCTTGATCTTTGACTCCCGACCTGGAAAGTAAAAGTTTCATGTAAGCTGTAAAGGAAGGAAAAAATGACTTTTTTCGACACAGAAAATTTGGGAGAATCGAAAGAGAATCTCTAAAAGTATTTATAAAATTCACATCAATCTTTAGTGGTGAAACTGTCTCATTCCTCCTTAGCATTTCACATTTCCTGTTTTTATCTGCAGTCCAGCTTTTCTTTAGTTTAAGTAAAGTTGTTCTCAGCTCCCTGACAAATAGCTAACAGTGTTTCCTCGTGGGTGGCAGGAATATAATATACATTAATGTAGTCAACATTTTACAGGAAGCACAAATTCTACTTCAGCTTTTTAAGTTCAAGCACATATAAGATTAGTTTCTGTTTGTAAAAGCTATGAATAAAACTATGTACCTGTTTGATGCATCCTGAATGACCTCAGTTTGAAGAAATAGGGTTGCATTCTATAGGATTAGCTAACAGCTAGTCCAAGTACAGTCAAGACCAAAGTGTGTTGCTGCCTCCTTAAAACAGCTACATGCTGCATTTAGCTGCAGATAGTGACATTTTTAATGACTATAGAGTCTATGTAAAAAATGCAACAGTGCAATTGATGAAGGTGCATAAATAAAGAACAAGTTTAGATTTTTAGACACTTTGGTCATGGTTGTTCTCAAACAAGAACATAAACTTTGTTTCTCTAAACTGAGGCTGCTCATCAACAATGAGTAAATACGACTTATTAATCACTTTTACACAGAAACACACTTTTAATGGCAGAACTATGTCTTCAGCAATCTGTTTCAGCATTTTAAAGAAGCATGTATGAGAAAGTGTTGACAGTATTCCACTTCATTGTGTTTTTCTATCTTTGCTTCCCTGTTTTCTGCTTCTTTGAAAGAAACCAAACACACGAGCTGATATTTTTAGATATAATCATCCAGTCACGCGATGTGTTTCTGTCCATCAGTGTCCTCACAGACCAATTCATCAGCCGCTCTTCCTTTCAGGAGATGACCACGCCTAAATATGAGTCTAAACCAGGCAGTCAGCTCACCTGTTCTCCTGCAGGTCTGGAGTTCACAGAGGCTACATACAGAATTCCACTAAACAGTGACATTTTCAGACACCCCTGATTTAAAGGTTCAGATTTTTAGCATCTTGTAACGTCAAACCCCAATCAGCCATCTGCTAAACTATTTCCAGCACTTTGTTTCTGTGTCAGTTTTTCCTGTTGAAATGAGAAGCTGCCTGGCTGTTGTAATAACAGATGTGAGATCCATGAGGGCATGAGGGCTGTTGATGTGCTTCTTTACAAACCAAAAACCAAAACCAATTTCAACCACAGTTGAAATTGAATCCTCAGCCAGGTGATTCTCCTCTCTCACACATCTACACACTCAGCTGCTCTTCCTGTCTCGTAAATTCGCTCATGTACGAGCAAAACTAAATAAATAGAAAACTACTTGTTGATACAAAGAGCACTCAGGAATCAGAAGATGTTGGCAGGCAGAGTTAGCCAGCCTCACATTGACTGTAACACTCCGCTCAGACACACTCATTCCTCTGGTTCCCCTCACACATGCTTCTTGATCATTTTTCCCCCCTACGCCTTTAATCTGGCCCACAGATGGAGACTCCACTAAACCAACCACACACACACACACACACACACACATACACACTCATCTGCTCAAGACACCCGAAGCTGGTTCTGGAAAAAAACTGTAACACGAACTGAAGACAGAGAAGAAAAAAGTGTGTTTAGCTGTAAGTGGAAAAGACGACGCAGAGGAAAGTAGCGATCCCATCGCTGCAGAGGAAGACAGCTCATAAAACTCCCAGGTCACTCTGAATGCATTTTTATCTTGTGTCCACTTGCATGCATGCATGCACTGACACAATAACTCAGTGGCATTTCATAAGGACAGTGGGACATTTGGAAAGCAAACTGTCTCCCTGCGGCTGAGCCATTATTAAAACATGAAATTAAATTGTGTGTGTTCTGATCGGAGTGTCTTAACGGAGGGTTGAGCTGGTGTCAGTGGAGCACTGAGCTGGTACAGATGTCTGGACTCTGGCTCATGTCAATATGAGCAGTGATGTGGAAAGTTTAAAATGCTTTTTTAAATTCTCCTCACTTGTGCATTTATCATCACTCGCCATTGTAGGGCAGAATGTGGACAAACATATGTTTTGCCTGTGTGTGTGTGTGTGTGTGTGTGTGTGTGTGTGTGTGTGTGTGTGTGTGTGTGTGTGTGTGTGTGTGTGTGTGTGTGTTTGTGTGTGTGTGTTTATTTGTCTATCAGTTGGCCAAGTTTCTTATGAACCAGTGAACAGATTTTAATGAAACTTTCAGAAGCTAATCACTGGGTGTTCATCTGCAAGGATTTACTTTAAGAGTCAACCAATTCAAGATGGCTGCCACTGCCACCTGACCTCACAAATCATCTAAAGGTTTATGATTATCGTTATGCAGTTTTTCTGATTTTGAGCTTCTGAGAGTCCACATCAAGGTCGTAGATTTGCTCTTGTTATTGGTGGGGACCAGGACGAGGTGGGGGGTGGGAGAGTGTGTGTGGGAGGGTAGCGTGCACTGCAGAATAAAGCGATATGTACTGTAATGCTGGTCCCAAATATAATATCACCAGAAAAATGCCTGATGGTCCACCCAGACTCCGAGCAGGTGCCGTAGGAGGTTTAAGCGGCTCTGTGCGGGGTGGCTCGCGCCGGTCGATCCAGACACGAACGCCTCCTTCCCCTGGACACAGGTCCACACACAGCAGCACAGCTAGTACAAAGCAGTGAACTATCTTGTTGTGACTTCTTGGTCTTTGGTTTCTGTTTCTGCTGACACACATTGCCATCTTGTGGCGGTTTTGTGACATTACAACAAACATTATTTACAGCGCATTTAGTTGAAAAACCTTGGTAGCTATAAGTGAAAATACAACAAACATTATTCACTTCGCTTCTAGCTTAAAAACTTTAAAAAATAAACAGTAAATTTAAGAACACCATTTCTAATGTAAAACCATTATTCAACCATACTTAGGATATGTAAAAATACTGTAATTTTTAAAGAAACTCATAAATCAAGGCAGTAATGTTTGAAAACAGCTAGCTAATGAAGTGAGACGTATTCAGCAGGAATAGTAGTGCAAAACAATGAACTATCTTGTGACTATTTTTGGTCTTTGGTTTCCATTTCTGCTGACAAACACTCGCCCTCTTGTGGCGGTTCTGTGACATTACAACAAGCATTATTTACAGTGCTTTTATATGAAAAACCTTGAAAAAAAACAGCAAATTTAAGAAAACTAATTCTCTGATCTAAAACCATTATTAAACCACATAATATATGTTCAAATACTGTAAATTCTAAAGAAGCTCATTATAAATCAAGACAGTAATGTTTGAAAACAGCTAGCTAATGAAGTGAAGTGTATTCAGCAAGGATGGAAAGCACGTCGGTCCGCTGGGCTGCACATATTATTTGTGGGGAATGGGGATACAGCGCTACTTCTGCATCCTTGGATCGAATTATTGGTGGGGACAATTCAGTGACAGCTGGGTATTGGTGGGAACACGTCACCCCCGTCCATGCCAAATCTACACCCATGCTACACATTCTCTGAGAACTCCACATTGCACAACATATTAGCTTCAAAGTTATTAGAGTCAATCTTGTTTGTTTGTTATCAAAATACCTAATGAACTACTTGACTGATTTTAATGAAACTCTCATAAAATAATCACTCTATCTATCGCTGATTAACTTTTGGAACCAACCCCATTCAAAATGTCTGCATCTGTCAACCTTAGCAAACACAAAAGCTAGTATAACTCAGTCAGTTTTGTAGATTTTGAGCAACAATTGGTCATAGTCGTAGCTGAGAGTCATTCACATTACAAAGTGTTAATATTTTGAGTGAATATTGTGTGAAATTGTACATAATGTTAATTAAAGATGCTAGGCCTTTCATGTAAACAGCTGAAGATGAGTTTCTTCAGCTCAAGTTTGGGGTCATAACTTTATGATTCACACAAGATTTCTCAATAAAACATCTGAAGTGTTTGTGGAAAGCCATCTGGGTTTGCTTTAGATACATTTTCCAGAAATACACTCTTACTGTAAGCTAAAAATGTCCCTTACAGTTGCAGAAAAGTCCCACAAGAAACCAGGATGAAGTAGGAGGTCGTTCACACAGCTTTTCACACTTAACTCTGCCCAGATTAAGTGAACAGTGCTGATTATAGCAGTTTACTGGAAAAAGTAGAACAATCACATTCAGCATAAAAATTCACAACAGTTAGTTTAGCAATATGTCACATTCAAATAGTTTAAAGTTGTAGGTTTGAATGTGTTAATAATAGAAATGTGAATGTTGTCCTTAATGAACTGTTGGATTTAATAAGTTTAGGTGCAAAAGGTCAAAGGAAAGAATGCAGTTATTAAAAGTCAGACGCAAGCCTCACCAGTGTGTGTGTGTGTGTGTGTGTGTGTGTGTGTGTGTGTGTGTGTGTGTGTGTGTGTGTGTGTGTACCACAGTTATTTCCTGGTCATTAGTTAGCGGTGAGCCAAGAGAGCAGAAGCACCTCAGCTTACACTCCGGCGTGTCGTGCAAAGCGAGGACCTTCAGGGCCAAAGCTCACAGTAGATCCAGCTTTATGACTCTAATCACAGCGAGAGCAACCTTTTAATTTAGGCACAGGCAGCTGAAGCCCCGCCCCCATCTCCTGGTTAACCTTTGCCTCCCTAACATTTGGAACACCGTGTTATTTTCTCATTATGGATTTAATTTTATCTGTCCCCATGAAAAAAATGTCCTGGTGAGGAAAATGTGAGGTTTTTTTTTTATCTATACTGACCTTAAATAACAACAAAAACCACAAACAGCACACATTATGGGGCAAGTATTCTGAAAACATGGAGTTTTATTGAGAAAGTATGAGCTACCCATGTCAGACAGCAGCTTGAGCAGAGAGGGGGGGGGGGGGTACTGCAGTGACAAAATGAGCTTTTCCCGACATGATTTGAGGATTCTCTCTGCTTTGGTTTTGCGTAAACCCAGTTAGTGTGGGTAAACTAGTAAACAAACCAGGAGGCCAAAGTTCTGGGGGAACTGCCAAGGCCTGAACAACATGCAAACCTTTTGACTGTGTGTGTGCGTGCACATGTGTCTCTTTGTTAAACGATGCCTTGTCACGCTGAGACTTGGCTGAGTCTGTGAGAGGAGCGACTCACTCAGGGCTGGAAAACACTCACCTCCCTGCCACTCAGTTTTATAGATGTGGTGAGAAATGGACAGAGAGGAAGAGACAATAAAGGGATGTGAGAGAGAGTCAGTTCTTCATACAGATGATGTGAAATAGATTGACAGTGTGTTTGGTGTTGTGTGAGTCTGTGTGTGTGTGAAGTAAAGGCCTTGTGACAGGAGCAGGACAATCAAAATATGGACATGTGATTCCTCCTCTTCTTCTTTAACACCTCGTTTCTTGTCTCCGCCCCTCCTCTTCGCTCCACTGGTTCAGATGTGTAGAACGATTGTGATATTACATCAGGCCTTTAATACCTCAGAAGCTCCTTCAAAACTGTCCTTTTTCAAACTTTCCTGTCTGCCATCTCCCTTCGGTTCATCTTGACTGAAAGGTGTGAAATGAAATTGTACAAATTTCTTATTCACTCCATCACCTCCCTCTTTCTTTTGCTCCGTCTCTTTCTTTTCTTTTTAGTTTCTTTCAGATGGAAAGTGTTCAGAGTCATCGGTCAAATAAAAAAGAAGGATATTTGATATATATCTATTATTAGGCCTTGGTTTCTCAATGTGTTATTATGGCTCTCTTTCCACAAATAGAGTGGTGTTCAAACTATGTCTAAGGAAGCGCCGTGGTTTGGTTTTTGCTCAGCTGCATTTGCAAGTCAAGGCATGTCAATCAAACTGTATTTGTGGCATTATCTCAAATTATTCCAGATTTTGGCTCCACTTAAAAGTAGTTGGCTTGTTGTCTGCAGTCAAGAAAGAAAAATTTCAATAATGACCAAGCATTTAAGATCTTTAAAGATCATCTAATGTTGAGAAATGATAGCAGTGATAATGTCACATGATCTCGTACTCAGAGTATGTGTTGTGGGTGACTCTCAGCTATTATGACACCAAATTTTATCTCAATATCTTTAAATGTGACAGAGTTAGAGCTGTTTTTGCTCACACACTTAAGAAAAAACATTATCACCCGCCCTTCAGCTTTTGGTAGAAGGCAATAATTAGAAGCTCAGGATTTTTGGTCTCAACCGGCACCCACAGAACAGCTGTAGATCTAGAAGAGAAGGACAGCCTTCAGCTAGCTTTCTTGCCCAACCAGCTAGATCTTTATGCTAACTGAACAATGGCACATGAGAGGAAAGCACATCTGATGAAAACATTGTCTGTGCAACAGAGAGGAGGTCAAAGTGCAGACATCTCAAGCCCCCAGAGGATGTCCTGGATAGCTTTTCTCTGCTCCAACAACCTCCAGCTCCTGTCGTCTTCATTACAAGCGTGTGATGAAAGCTACAGATGAACCCGAGGGTGCAGGTCAAACCACTGCCATATCTTTCATTTCTCCTTGTCTCCCTTCTGTTTCTCGCGTCAGGCTATCAAGCCAGTGGCACATTAATCAATCAGATGTCTAAAGCCTCTTCCTCCTTTAGCCTCGTCTCTCTCTGCCTCAGCTCTTCGGGGATATGGCCATTAAACCCAAGACAGAGAGAGACAAAGACCAAGATGAAGGATGGAGCATCAAATAAGGTTGTACAGCAGCCTAAAGAAATCTGTTCTGTCCCTCCTGATTCAGTGAGGCTCCTAAGTGCCTTTCTCGGAGTTGTTCGCTACAGTAGAGACGTTTTGACCCGTCCCTCGATAAACACCTTTATAGATTCAAACACTGCCTCTTACTGCGTGACAGGCTTCTCTATTACAGCTGCATTATTATCCAGAAGTTCTTTTTAATTTACATAATGTTATTTTCATCCATTATTCATGTCAGCAATGCAGAGCAAACACACAGAGAGGTTCCTTAGTCTAGACTGAAGCTATTCAATTAAATGAAATGATGTTTCTTTAAAAATTTAAAGTGTCACTGAAAAAGTTTTACCAAAGGTTTTACATAAAGAAGAGAAAATACGTACATGTAAGTGTTACAAGTAAGTGTTGTGAGCAAGTAGATTGAAATCCTTTAAATATCATTGGAAAAGGTCTCATTGACACTACACTAGTTGTTTAATTTAAAGTAGATATTTTTTCTGTCTTTATAAAAAAGCTTTTGTTTTGCAAAAAGGAGAAAAAAACCCACACTATGTCATGAGGAGGTGAGAGCACCCACTAAAGATTGGCTAAAGATTCTCCAAAATCTTAAATTATTTTTGTAGCTTTTACAATATCCTTTGTTATTATCCATATCTGCACACAGGAAAAGTTTAATGAGGACAGAATCAGGATAAGGTGAGTCTAAACTCTGTGAAAACACCTCATTTCTTCCCGTACTTTTAGGAAACCACATCACAATAAAGGGTGTGCCTGTAATAGGATACAGCATAGTTTCTGAAAAGCTCAGTATTTTCTGTCCACACGGAAACATCAAGAACAGATATGTTAAACACAGTTTTTCTCATTGAAAAAGTAGTGAATGCACATGTGCGTTAACACTGGCTGCATTCCATGTAGCTGTTCCATTAATTAGCAGTTATACAGAACTAGCAGAATGAACAGCTGCATTAGTGGAATGCAGCCCTCATCTACACACCTGGGTTAGAACACTACTATACTTTTTCTAGGTGTTGACTTCTGTTGATTCACATAGTTCTATGTTCAAATTTATACAGTAGTAATTAGTTATTTGATGCTTGATGCACAATGATTGTATGTAGGTGAGTAGGTGGGACGTTCAAGTATTTGATTCAGTGTTTCAGTGGTTCCTGCTCTCTTCAGGTCATTGACCAGGTTCTCTTGTGTACTTCTGGGCTGATCCTTCACCTTTCTCATGATCACTCAGTGCGTTTACATGCACATCAGACAACCGAACTATTGTTTTAAATTGACTGAAGTTGTTTTTTTAATGTATGTAAACACGTTAGTCTGGCTGAAGACGAACTGCATCTAATCGAGCTGAAGCACCCAGATAATGTTGTAGCTCGATTTTATTTGCATGCAAACGGCTCAGTGGAGCTGAGACCGGCTGGACGCTCCCCTTCCAGGATCGCGGAAGTGGGATTACAAACAAATCAGTAGTGGTAGAAGAAGATGGCAGCAAATACAAATGAACAGCTTGCCAGCGTAGGGTACACAAGGACGCCCGAGCAAATTAGTGTCCGATGGAAGCGTTTAAAGCAAGAGTTACTAAACGCTAAGAAAACAACCGGAATCACGTCAAATCCAGTTAGCAATGAACATGACAACCATATAATTGAAATGTATTCTCTCCTGACTTTCTACCAACTTTAACAGTCCTGACTGCAATGCATTATGGTCTATTTCTACCAGTTTAGCATACAGTGTGTGTACACTACTTTAATTGTACCATGTGACATGTTTCTAGGGCCCTATATAGTGGATGGAGCGTTGCAGTGAAAATTTTGAACACCACTCCAAAATGGCTGACTCACTCTAGTGCCCCATAGTGAATGAGTGGACATTTCAAACAGCTCTCACAGTTGAGGTGTATCTATGATGAAGATCCTGGGTGTACAGAGCTCATCTTCAAAAATACAACATTTTGGTTTCACTTTTCAACAACAAAATCCAGATTCATCCACATGTATTTTGTCTATGTTACAGGAAAGAAATAAAAACTGTATTTGACTCTTTAGGTGGATCTCTTATGCAATGTTGAGCTTTTTTTTGGCTGGATCATATTTATTATTTTATGTTAAAACTATCCTAATAGGACTTACACTTCCTGGATGTTCATAACATTCATAGCATCAGAAGCCACTGAAGATTTTTACTTAAACACCTGATTTCAAACCTGCTGAATGCTGGTGGGGAAGTTTGGATAAATGTGTTAAGTTGCTCTTTGTGTTGCCATCATCAGTTGCAATGATCCCTCCAGTAACATTAATTCCTTTATATGAGCAAATCTGACAGCACGCAAAAGCCTAAGTATTTCAAAAAATAATGTGAGTTGGTTTTTCCTCTCATCTGTTATCACCTATAGTCAAACACACTATTACAACAGCCACTCCTGTAGAAATGTTATTGGTGACTAGATATATGCAAATATGAGTGGGTAGTCTGTTCAAATGGTTTGTTTCTGAAAATAAATCATATATGCAAATACTTTATGGAGCCTTTGGATTTCAGCATGGTTAAAATGAGCGTGCTCGACATGTTTAGCTGTGTTGAAATGGGTCAACTGACCAAAGTATATAAAATAAGACTGTTTACTGAGTTGAATGTTTTAGAGAAGGAAATGAAACTTCTCACTTCCTAAGATTACACAGATGCCCATGAAAAGATGTCATTGTTTATTCTGTTTTAATATTTCTATCACAATATTTTTAATTTATGCCAAAAAAAAATCTTTATCAGTAATGACAATTTTTAACTGTAAAAAATCTGTGAAATTTTAAGAATATATTTTTAAAAAAACACTAGTGTGAATTAATGCTGACAAATGTTAGTTTTACAAGCATGATAAAGAAAAAAATCACAACATTTTTATTTAGAAACATCTACGTTTTTTCTGTGATGTTTATTTATGTTTGTGCTTACTTGTAATATTTTGTGACAGTGCAGGTGGTTTTCTACAAAAAGACAAGGTTCAAGCAGATCCAAGTAACACCTGCATAAAACACAACACAGCTTTTAAAAAACCCATGCTGCTTTATAATGCTATAAAGTGTATGTTTGCTGTTTGTGCTCCAGCAAACCTTTGGAATGTATCCTGCCTTTCCACCCCCCCCCCCCCCCCCCCCCCCCCCCCCCCCCCCCCCCCCCACCCACCCCATGAAGCAACCTCTGACGTTCAGATTCAGCCATAAACGTTCAATGATTTACTTCTATAAAAGAGTGTGAACTTTAAAGTCCATGACCCCACTTCACACAAATAAAAGTCCTCAAGGTATTCAAACTGTCATTAATTAACTTTAAAGGTCTGCACACTCCTGTCCATCCTGAGCAGCTGGTATTAGCATGGAGAATGACCTCTTTCAGAACAACTCTGCCCTTTGGGAACTGGCACTCACACACCAGATTTCACACACCATGAATAATGCACATGATTACATATAGCTGTCGTTTGTCCCACTCTGTTTCTCTCTGTGGATTTATTATCTTTCTCAAGCTTGATCACCGTGTCTTATTTTGAAACAAACACACACATGCATTACAACAGACTGAGATTGTGCAGGGGCGGCATGTCTGAGTCACCAGAGCTGTGATGAAGTCTAAAATACATTTGCAGGTCCAAAGTGAGAAAACAGAATTCATATTACTTGAAGCTTCTGGGCCATTCCTTTCAAGGCCTACATATCATAAAGAACTGTTTTTATAGATTTCTGTGCTAAAGTGACAGTGAAAAAGTATTCAACAAGTCAACAGTCTGGAAGTTAAATGTCCTCTGTAGCTCTGTGGTACCAACTGACTCAGCCCACCTCCTCTGCTCCCCTTCTATGTCCACAGGCCTCTCAGGTCTGTTTAACACAGCAAGCTATTAAAACCCCGTTTACTATTGCCAAATGACCCACTCCATTCTTCTCCTTAAGCCTTGTAAATCCAGTCAGCGAGGCTCTGCTGCAGCTCCTTAATGGGAGCCAAAAGCAAACGAAAAGGCAGTGGAAGTCAAGCTGTCAACCTTGTTGACTTCCCGTGTCTAAAGAGCGTTTTCACTGACATTTTCATGGTACTAATACATTGTTAATGCTTTATTTGTCTCTCGTCTCATCTTGTCTTCTTCCGCCTATCGTACTTAATGAAATAGCATCGCTGATGAATGGCACACTTTATAAGTGAAGGCTTTTTTCTGGACATGCATGAAACTCTGTCTGTAGAGTTGTTTTTACAACACACCTGAGGCCTAAAGGAAAAAATTAAGGAAAATGTCTGCAAAGGAAAATGTCTGGGAAATTATTGTTATGTTAGCTTTTACAAGGTTCAAAAAATGACCCTGCAACTGTTCATTTTAGAGAGAGAGCCATGCATTCAGAAAACACTGTTGCCTGCGAATGGAAAATTGGTTGCAGATGGAAAGAAAATGCACAGGGGATATTTTTGATAGCTGTAAAAGGGTTTCACAGAGGCACTGCAGAACCTCAGTGGCTTTTATGTTTGTTACCCCTTAAAGATTATTCTGGCACCTCTTTGCATTTCTGAAATAGGATGTCTGTCAGCAGCCCTCGCTGCTTGGCTATTTAAAGCAATAATGTTCAGAGCGAACGATAGGTACGAAGCAGTTGACAGTGCAGTAAATAAATGTCCAACTGTCACATCCTAGCTATCCTCACTAGAATGAATGAATGCATCAACACCTGTGTCTACTGTGTAAGCAGAAAATCAGTGGTATACATCTGTGTGTTTCTGGATGAATAAATCAAGAAATGCCTTAAACCTGTGCTGATAGTGGGGCCAGGTTTTATCCACATTGAGAACTACCATGTTGTAGTGACATGAAACATGTTATTCTGTGTGTGCATACTGTATGTGTAAGAATGTGTACTTGTTTCTATATAATGATGGATCCAAGGCCTGAGGGGACATCTAGCTTTGGGGACTTTCTGTCAACACGAGACGTTTTGGACCAAGTGGTTGTAGGAGCTTTCAGAGAGTTATAAGGACCTATACTCACACTGGAATGCTGTGACTGAGCAAGACTCAGTGCAGCCACTTCTTTTATGCAAACAAATATGACAACAAATAAAAACAATGGAAGAAACTCATTATAGCAGGGCATGCTCTATAGCTTAGAATACAGTTTTAATATTGGAAAAGTGTTCAACTTTCACAGCCAATCAATGTATCCTAATGTAAATAAGTAAGTAATATTTATTTGTATAGTGCCTTTCAAGACATACGATAAATCAGAAGGTGCTTTACAAACATAAACAAGTTAGGCTGAAATAGAGAACCAACAACAGAAGAAGCTACAGAGTAACTGTTGCAAAGGGGTTTGAAAGGTGCTCTTTAAGATGATTTTTAAGGAGTCCACTGATCTCAGGTTCAGGGGGAGAGTTCCAGAGTCTGGGGGCCACCGTGAATGCAATGGCGGCTGGTGACATTTTTTGGGGTGGGGTGCATTTTTGCAAGTCAGATTTCAGATGTGCAAAAAATCACATATCATCACCACTTGGGCAGAGAATGAAGCAAAATATTTTCATCTGACTGAATATTTTTCTGGTAAATATCCCTACCACCAATTCACTAAAAATGTGGTGCTGTTAGGTCTAATTCTACATATCAAACAATAAAGAAATCATAAAGTCTTCATAAGGAGACCTTAGAATAATATCAATATAATCAGATACAAATTAAAATTAAAAAACAACCACAACATGGTCACAACAGAAGTTGTAGGAAAACAAGTAAAATATAATAACCTGACCTACACAAGGTCAAAAACATAACTTAATATTCACAATAAACTTTCTACTGACACCACAAACACATCTATAACTAACACAGTCAGATAATTAATGTTACAATTCAGACAACAACCACTAACCAAGCAAGTCATGACAATCAGCTCAACTAATGAAGTGAATTAACAACAAAATAAAGTCAAATCCACCGATAGTCCCATCAAAATAAGTTAAACTACTATTTTAGGACACTCATACAAAACTCCCTCAGGCTGCCATAGCATTTTAAGGAAAAGTAGCAAAAAATCTCCTCAAAACGGGGTAAACTACCGTACATAAACCAACGTATTCAATCAATATAAGTGTTCCTCTAACCTTCGGCCATATTGTTAACAAAGACATGTCGCTATTTAAGACCTCTGTCATTTGCTCATAGGTGTTTTGAAATGGGAAAATCCACGACAGACACATTGGTAGTAAAAGAAAACAAAACAAAAACAAAGTCACTCACCATCGAGTTGATTAAATCAGGACACATGGAATAAATTGGCTGGGTTGTCACAAGCTGCCAACAAGGATTCTTTGAATAAATATCCTTTTTGTTTCCTCCATGATAACTCCACGAGCTAGAACTTCCAGGTCAACTTCCTGACCTGAGCTGAGTCTCCAGTCTTCTGCGCATGCTTCGGTCACTAAATTCTGCTACCTAAGGCTTTCCTATACTTTGTATTGAAGAGGGGGTTCCAGTGTGCATGCTCCAGTTATAGCATAGGTCTATGGTAACGTCAGCATTAAGATTGCACCCCAGAAGACCCAAAAAACAGGAAGTACATCACACGACTTTTTGGTCTGGTAAAATATTGTTTAAAACTACACCTAAATGCAGATTATACACATCACTTAGTATAATGGATAGATCGTTTAGTTTAATTTTCATGGTTCTTTTAAAACTATTTTGTGAATTTAATCTTTTCTTCTTCTTCATCCTCCTGTGAGACTGGTGAATGCTCAGACAGATAAGAAGAAAACCACTCCAGCACAGATCCTGATAGGTCTAGTCAGTGCCTCACCCTATCAAGATTGGTTTTCCTAAGAAGTGGATGATGTACAGTGTTCTTATGGAACTTGACCAGAAACCAGTGAAGCATTGATTATTGTTAGCACACTGGGACCAATAGACTGAAAAACATACTGGCAAATAATAAGCAACAAAGATGAAGGTAAAGTGTGGATATATTTTCATTGAATGTATGAATATATTGAATGCTATGGACCAATCACAGCCCTTTACACCACTTAGCAGTCTGTATTGAGCCTAATTTCAACAAAAAGTTAAAATAGGCCCAGCAGACATGGCCACAAATGGCCACAGTACCATAACTTTGTGGACAAAAATGATTAGTTATCTCAACTGTGACTGTGCACTGTTCAAAAACTCCTATTGTGACCAAATTTCAGTCCTCTCAGAAGTAAACTACTGTAATTACTGTGGGTTAAAATTTTGTTCTAAAGTTTAATGTTGGGATTAGGGGCTTTTGTTGTGATGGTTAAAGGTTACAGTGAAGGACAGGAGCATGCATAGTGTCTGTGACAAGTCACAATAAAGATACAGATGCTCACATCACTTGTGAGAACATTCATCTTTTTGAACTATCACATTGGAAATGTCTCTTTTTGGGGAAAAAAATGTAAATCATAACTGTATTTTACAAATATACATCTTAAGGAAGCCTATGCTCTTTCCTCTGGAACAACTTTGTAACACGACTTTGATCACTAAATGTTTTTATGAGCATATAAAATGTTGAGACTTCAGGAGCAGACAGGGTGAATGAAAGCAATCATTCAGTTGAGAGCAGCTTGTTTATTTTAAGAACTGAACCTTTTTATTATCCGGTAGTTAACACTGTATTAGTGTCAAGCAATCCACTATTTGTCCATAATCTGGACTCTTCTTCCCCTCTTGGTCCCTTTCAGATATATACTTCAACGTCACATTACAAAGATTTATCTTCTTTTGATGGCTCTAATATTTAGTTAATCTTGAAGTTTGTTTCTGTTGTCAAGGCATGAAATAAAGCACAGATGAAATAACTCACACTGTTGGCTCAGTCAGTGTGTGTTCTGCTGTTTTCCGGCTGATGATTCTCTCCAGCGTTGACTCAGTAACGGCCAACCAGCTCTCCTCAGTGCTGGTCCTGCTAATGGCTCATACTTCTGGTTTCTCTGGAATGAGACCAACACAAGCTTCTAGAGCCCTTTTAAACACTCAGTGCACCACAGATTAGAAGTCCAGATTAGTAAGTAATGTAGTGTTTTTCTTTATAACTTAAGACAAATAGGAAATCTGTCAAGGTGCCAGAACCAACTCACGTAACATCCGTCTATTTATTTTGGTGAATGGACTTAATAAAGCCCATACTGGCTAAGTACTCAGGGTTTTTACTGTTTGCTGACTCTGAATATCCTAAAAAGATTTAATTCAAAGATTAAATAACATGAAGGATAGCATCAGCTACTTCAGTCAGGGTTCATTATCTGTGACTCATTGATCAGTAAGTCTTGTATATCTACACAAATGCACAGTGTGGTCATCTTGCAGGTATGGCTCAAAAATTAAAATACTTTGAAAAATTTAAATATTTTTGTCACTCATTTCAGGAAGTGAAACTCGTGTATTTTATAGATTTATTTCAAACTTTTATTTCTTGTAGTGTTGATGATTATGGCTTAACTCAAAATGCAGTGTCTCAGAAAATTTGAATATTTGAAAAAGTTAAATATTGGAAACAGCTGGTGTCACATCCTACTGAGATAACTAACTGAAAACAAATGCAAATGTTCCTTGAGCCTTTATATGGTCTTTCAATCTGGATCAGTAGGCTACACAATCATGCTGACCTGACAGATGTCCAGAAGACAGTCATTGACATCCTCCACAAGGAGGGGAAACCACAAAAGTCATTGCTAAAGAAGCTGGTTGCTCACAAAGCGCTGTATCCAAGCACATTTATAGAAAGTTGAGTGGAAGGAAAAATGTGAAAAGGTGCACCAGCAACAGGGATAACCGCAGCTCTGAGAGGATTGTCAAGCAAAATTCATTCAAGAATTTGGGGGAGCTTCACAAGGAGTGGACTGAGGCTGAGTCAGTGAAAGAAAAGCCACTACGCAGAAACAAATCATAAGTATGGGCTACAAATGTTGCATTCCTTGTGTCAGGCCACTCCTGAACCAAAGACAACTTAGGAAGCATCCTACCTTGGCTAAGGAGGAAAAATAATCTATAGGGTTCAGGTCTATGTGGTATAGACCTAACAATGCAGATGACCTGAAGGCTGCTGCAGTCAAAGCAAACTGGGTTTCCATTTCACCTCAGCAGTGCCACAGGCTGATCACCGTGATGCCACTTTGCACTGATGCAGTAATTCATGCAAAAGGAGGCCAAAACAAGTATTGCATGCGTAGAAATTACCAAAAAATTTTAGAAGCCAGACACATCTGCTAAAAATATTTTGGTCTTGGGTTAAGTTTGGGGTTTTCATTATCTGAAAGCCACAATAATCAAAATTACCCCCAAAAAATAGCTTAAATATTTCTGTACATCAGTTTTTAACTATGGTTTGTACTGGCCTACATGAAAACACATTATTGATAGTTTGATACAAATTGAAAAAATTGCAAATCTATATCTCAAAGATTTATTTATTTTTACTTAAAACATTTTTTTCATTCTACTGTAGATTTGATGAGAAAAAAAGTCTCATTTTTATTGGCAGTTAGTTTAGTTTAGCACAAAAACATCCACAACTACCATCTCATGTTCCGAAACTCACAATAATAATTAAACTCCCATTAGCCCTACAAGATCACCTGACTAATAAAAGTGTTTGTAACTGAAATGAAAATTAATTTGTCCAGATGAACCTTTCTTTTTCAGAACACCACCTTCAGCAGGGCTGGTTTGGCCTGTCTCCATGTTCCACATTGGATGCATGTTCTGACGCAATGCAGCAGAAACTGTTGACTCAGGCTTCTAAAAACATCGGGCAATACAAAGAGAGACTGTCCGGTCAACAGCCGCAGCCAGAGAGCAGCGAGCACCTTGCTAATCCTCATGTAAAAGTAAACTTCACAAACTCCCAAAACACTCTTATGTAACTGCTTTGATGGCCAACGCTGCTGCAACTACCCTTGCACCAGTGGTTTGTTTTCACTAACTTATTCCCACATGCCACACAGAGTACCCATTTTATTTTGTGAAAGCCTAACATTTGAGGACAAGTGAGGCAAAAAAATAATAATGAGCAGGTAGCAGAGAAAGTACGGGAATGGTGGGAAAACAAGGAAGAGCATAGGCAGTTCTTCAGCCATCTCTTTCTTGACAGCTTGGACTCTTCTCTAACTCATCCTGACACCCAAGTTCATGCATGTCGTTCATCACAGCCTCTGGGTGACAGGCTGTATGTGAGTGTGTATGTGCGTGCGTGCGTGCATGTGAGAGAGAAAGCTTGGACTTCTCAGTGTCTTCATGTGCAATCATCCACCCTCACTTACTCTTTGTGGTAGTATCCTTAGCCAGACTCTGAGTCACCCACCTCCTCAGAAGAATAATTGGGCCACTTATAGCTCTGCACTTTACACACTGTTGTTCCGATGCTACTGGTTTTTAATAATTAATGTTCTCTACTTAATGAACAAAAGGGAAATTAATTCAGAAGGCTAGGAGTCACTCAAATTGGTTGGATCTGAGGCATCTGACAAGGCTTGCATTATGAAGCAAGCTGTCACCTTTATCAGTGTGCCAGAGTTTCAGAAATCTATCCAGTTGGGTTTCTGAATATCAGAGGCTCCATGGAACAAAGAGCTGCTTGAGAGAAACAGGAAATGACAGTGACAAAGACAGCCTGTTGATGAGAGGCACTGATCTGACTAATGAAAAACAGTTATATACCCTGCTGGTGCTGCTATTCAAATATCATGGAAAGTGGAGTGTTGCTGTTGTGCAGCTCATGCTATCTGTTTGTTACCTCAGGCTGTGATGTTACTATTTGATTTATAACAGAAGTCTACAGGGATGATACACTAACTCATTTGATTAGACTGACTTGAAATAAATTTGATTTGTTTAATTTTGTTGAAATCATGCATCATGCTAACTGTGCTACATTATATTTGAGGGGACGATAGACCAGGTAAAAAGAACAAAAGGCATTTTAATTCCTCAGATGACATTTTTTCAGAAGCATTTGGTATAGTAGTCTTTGAAAATGCAGTGAACCAATGTTAATGCCATCCACACAGCTCTGGGGTCAAGTAATTACATAATAATTAAAGGACATCCATTAAAGGCACACTATGTAACTTTTTCATATTTTCAAATCTTTTTCTTGAGCCAGTATGTGCTAAAATGACCCTTTACAGGGTTAATGAAAAGTCTCTCTGCCCCATCTGCTGCTTGTGTCCAAGATAGCGCTTTTGCAACTTCTGAGTCTCTGGTCCGGTGTCCTGAAGTCTCACAAAGTCACGTATCTCACGAGGGTTAGGCTAACCCAATGTGGCTAGCTGATATTCTAGTGCCTGAGTGTTTTTAGTTCATGATTCCTGCATGTTTTCAATCTCTCCCTGCTTGAACACAGCTGATTTCTTTGAATGAGCGATGAACCGCTCCAAAGCAATGAAGGCTAAAGGAGACATTTCAACAGTTAGATTTAAGTGTTTCTGAGAAAAGACAATGCTAGAGATAATACAACAATAATTTGAAATGGACACTAGGGGGTGCTAAAAACAAACCAAAACTGCAATGTGCCTGTAAAGGAATACACATCACCCACCACCTTTTGTGTAATAGTTTTAAACTAAAATTATCATGTTTAGAAATTATGACAAATTGGGTCAATGCTTGAAAATAATATGCAATCTGACATACAATCTACAGCAGGTGTGCCCAGGTCCAGTCCTCGAGAGCTACTCTCCTGGAACCTTTAGACATGCAACCCTGCTCAAACACACCTGAACTCCCTCATCAGCAAATCATTCAGCTCTGCAGAGGCCTGGTAACGAGCCATTCATTTGATTCAGGTGTGTTGAAGAAGGGCTGCATCTGTACCAGGATAGTAGGTCTCGAGAACTGGACTTGGGCACCCCTGATCTTCAGTACATACTGTATGTATGTCGCAAGACGTGCAATCTGTTAGCACAGCTTATGAATCACTCTCAGCTACTAACACTTGTTCAAAATCTTCAAACTTGATGTTGTTATATAGATAGTTTTCAAAGGTCAGCTGGTTGTGGCAGCCTTTTAAATTAGGCTAACTCCATTACTTTCTGATAAAATCTGTCCTGTGGTTCAGGAGATATTTTGCTAACAGCTAGCGCTTAGAGTTTGTGTTAGGGATGACTCAAAGCTACAATGACACCAAATTTCAGGACAACATTTGTAGAATTTATTGAATTAAAATGAATTTTTGTTTTTATTTTACTTGAAATGAGTTAATTTCAAAAGTAACTCAGTTTTAGATGTTCATCGAGTCACTACTTTCTGAGAAGTTCATTAAAAATCCATCTATGAGATATTTTCTTAATACCACACACACACACACACGCACGCGCGCACAAACGCACACACAAGCAAAACATTCTGTCTTTTGTCAGTGGCAGGCGTAAAAAATCATTGCATCACCTTACAAAATGTGATTTTTGCTGAAGCTAAATCCTAATAAAGTAAAGTGCATTTCATTTGAATTCACACATCAGGAGGATGTTTGGGTGACAGGATCAGATTTCATGTACTGGAGAAAAGGGCTGCAGACAAAAGAATTAGCCTTATTTGCTGTTAAATGTCATGGTGAGCTAATTATATTTCATGAAATGTCATTTAGCTTCAGACACACACATGAAATGTCACTTCTCTATATTCATGTGAAATGCCACGGATTAGGTTTCTCCCAGCAGTGGTGCAGCATTCAAACTCTTGTGTGTGTTTGTATTCAAACAATAAAACAACCGTTTCATGTGATGGATGAAATTCTGAATAACTAAATGTTGGTTTGATTAAATCAAATTATAATGACAACAAAGCAGGTGTTCCTGTTTGAATTAGGGCTCGTGGCAGCTTTGTGCCGAGGCCACGGGGCAACAGCAACCCCATCCTCTGTCTTCCTACTCTCCCTGTCTTTGGATGAACATGTGGAGGAGAAGGAGGTTGACAGGTTGACAGGACGCCTCTTCCCTCGCCTTTAATCATAACAAGAGTTATCTGGTGTGTAATTTGAAGCCGGGTGGCATCTAAATAACCCCCTCGCCCACCCTCCCACTCCTCACACTCCTCACACAGACACATGTCAGCCTACTGGCATCGCTGAGTGAGAACACGAGGAGCCTTTCATGTTCGCCGCTATGATAAACTGTGACTGCACTGGGATACACAACATAAAACACTGCTTATTCTGGATTTAAAAAGTGTTTTTTCCCTGCAAAAAGATTTTTATCAGCTGTTTGATGTTATCCAGAGCAGAAAGTCATTCCTCCTAGCCAGCAGGCTAAACCACAGTCATCTCCAAGCAGGCCCACGCCCTGCTGCAGAACGTGGCTGGCTGCGCCTCGCTCGGTGTATTCCTCAAGCTTGTTTTCATTTATTAGAAACAAACCATTGTCTTAATAGCTGTTTATCTATAAATGTACCGAAGTGGATTGGGTTTGAGTTTCATGCCAAAAACAGGACTACTGGCATCTGACTCAACAGCGTGCTGTCACATTTACTGAAATCTTTTTAAATCGCTTCCAAGCTCCACAAGTTGTGTGATAAATAAGAAAATTTTATTTTTTTCTTCTTTTTTTCATAAATCTGCCTAAAATTAACCATTTTATCACAAAGTCCTGAACAAAAGGTCAAAGGAATGTTTATAATACTGGAGCAAAGGAGGATGCTTGTTTTTATTACAGTGGGTCAACTGAGTTTCAAATGCATGTTCGTCCAGATGGATCTCAGCTGTTATATGAGAACATATGAACCCTAAAGGCAGTGAAAAACTCTCATAGAATAAACATGTGCAGAAATGTAGTGTTTCATAAACAATGCTGTCGTGAAGACGACCGACATGTTTAATCTCCAGAGGTTCAACACAGTTACAGAACTCACTTTATGGTTTTTGTGCTTACTTCACATCATTTTTCTAAGTTTTTTTTTTTTTCCTCTTTCAGGACAGGAGAACTTCAACTCTCGCTCCTTGGCCCTGCAGGCCCAGAAGAAGATCCTAAGTAAGATGGCGACCATGGCGGTGGCCAACATGCTGACTGATGACACCAGCAGTGAGATCCTAGACGAGCTCTACAAGGCGTCCCGGGAGTTCACCAAGAGCAAGAAGGAGGCCCACAAGATCATCAAGGACGTCATCAAGATTGCCCTGAAGATCGGAATCCTGTACCGCAACCACCAGTTCAGCCCGGATGAGCTGGACACGGTGGAGCGCTTCAAGAAGAAGATGAACCAGGCGGCCATGACAGCTGTGTCGTTTTATGAGGTGGAGTACACCTTTGACAGGAATATTCTGTCGGAGCTCCTGCTGGAGTGCAGGGACCTGCTTCACACCCTGGTCGAGCAGCACCTGACCGCACGCTCACACGGGCGCATCGATCACGTTTTCAACCATTTTGCTCGCGGGGAGTTCCTGGCTGAGCTGTACGGAGACGGAGAGGAGTACAGACTCTCTCTGAGGAAAATCTGCAACGGCATCAACAAACTGCTGGATGAAGGAACGCTTTAACCTTTTGCACATCTCCTCTTTTCACCTCTTGCTCCTTCTCTACTTGCTCCTTTTCTCACTGGTGTCTCCTTCCTCCTTCTATTTCCTTTCCACCTGCTCACCCATGACAGCTACATCCTCTACCTTCTTATCGCTTTTGTCTTCCTGTTTCTTCTCCACCCATTTCCATGGAGGTTGTTGTAACATCCTGCTGCTGTGGTTCAATGAGGGATTTTTTTAGACTCTTTTCACTCAGTGGATCATTGCTGCAACCCTGGACAACCTGTTTCACATTGTATGCATTATGCATCTCCTTTGTGTGCTAAAGTGTACTGTATCAATGGCCAAAAACAGTAGGATGTTTGGAAATGGAAGATAATCAGTCGTAGTAAACAGTGTGTTTTGTGTGAGTGTGTGTGTCATGTGTCTGTGTGGGATTTGCTTGAATAATTTGTGTACTGTTTGTACATAAACCCAACTATGTCATGTATGTTTTGTTTTGTGTTTGTCTTTTCAAAAAAAAAGGGTGTAACACTCGTCTTTTATTAAAGATTTCTTTAAATCGCAGTGGTACACTTATTCTGATACAGAACAGTTGAATAACAGGAGTTAATCCTCTTGATGGCAGTGATCATGATTTTCCATAATGATATATATTTTTCATTTGGACTGTTGTAAATATACAGTGCCTCTAAAAAATATTCACCCCCTTTAACGTTTTACCTTTTTATTGCTTTTATAAATCAATGTTGAGCTAAATAATTTGGCTTTTTTGATCAAAGATTTCACAGAAAAACTTCTTTAATATCAAAGTGAAAACTGATTTCTACAAAAATATGTAATTTAAAATATGAACTGAGTTCAAGGCAATGCTAGACTCACAATTAGTGGAATGGAGATCACCTGAGTGCAGTGACTATGTCTCAAGTGATTGTAGTATAAAGATATTTGTGTCTGAAAAGTCCATTCACTGGTTATTTAGTATTGTTACCATTACAGAACAATGACAAAAGAACCTTCAAGCAAATCAGGAAGAGGCTATTGAAAAGTATCAGTCAAGTATAGAAGAAATATGGCACCATGTGTAAATCTGCCTAGATCAGGTCGTCCTCACAAACTGAGTGACAGTGCAATAAGGAGACTAGTGAAAGAGTCCACCAGCCAGGACAACTTACGGTACTCTGAAGGAGTTACAAGCTTCAGCAGCTGAATTTAGAGAGACTCTGCAACAACTGTTGACCAGGTTCTTCACCAGTCAAAGTTTTATTTATGTGTGAGAGAGAGAGAGAGAGAGACAGAGAGAGAGAGAGAGAGACAGAGAGAGAGAAAGAGAAAGACACTGTTGAAGGAAACTCAGATTAAGTTTGGACTACAGTTTGCCAAAAAGCATGTTGGAGACTGGTCAGGTGGAAGAAGTTCTTTGGACTGATGAGACCAAAGTGGAGCTTTTTTGGCCATCAGACACTGGTGGACATCAAACACTGCACATCACCACAAACAAACACACCATCCCCACTGTGAAGCATGGTGGTGGCAGCATCATGTGGGGATGTTTCTCAGCAGCAGCTACTGGAAGGCTGGTAAAGGTAAAAGTAACATGAATGCAGCAAAATATGGAGAAATCCTGGAGGACAATTTGATTCCTTCCACAAAAGAACTACAGCTTAGGAGAAGATGTACTAGTCCAACAAGGTGGCTTTCTGGAGTGGCCCAGTCAAAGACCAGACCTCAATCCAATAGATAATTTATGGCTGGACTTTAAAAGGGCTGTTCACACCTTGATGATCCCCATAAAACCTGACAGAGCTTGAACAGTTTTGGATGGAAGAATGGAGAACTGTAGTGTCCAGATGTGCAGCCTGACTGAGACCTATCAACACAGACTCTGTGCTTTGACTGCAGCCAAAGATCCATCTACTAAATACTGACATGAAGAGGGTGAATATTTATGCAATCGCTTATTTTATGTTATGTATTTTTATTTAATTGTCATTATTTTGTAGAAATCAGGTTTCACTTTGACATTACAAGTTTTTTAAATGTCAAATAAGCCAAATGATGTTGCTCAAAATTGATTTATAAAAACAATAAAAGGGTAATAGGGTTGAATACATTTTAAAAGAACTGTACAAGTTGCAATCAAAAGGTGGTTTATGGGTGAAATGATCATACAACATACTTCTTCAGTGATTCAGCCAAGAATAAAGTGCACAATTTTTTATTTACTGTGGATTTTCTTTCTTCCACAGGGTCAAATATATACAAACACTAATATTTGATTAAACATCCCTTAGACAGTTGCACCTTGACCATATGTTTTAGTGACCATCAACAATCTTCTGGTAAAATTCTCTCTGGGTATTTGATTTGCTCTGCTTGGCAACATTGGTAGCATTATTTTCAGGGTTTGTTTTACAGACTCGTATTTTAAACATAGTAAAAAAAATGTTATTGAGGTCAGAGCATTCTACAAGCTGTTAGTCTGATTTATCCAATCAGAAACCAGATGTGTGCTCTGGATCTTTGTCCTGTTGGAACACCCAACTGTGTCCAAGTCTCAAACATCTAGCTGATGGTTTCAGATGAATATCATTTGTTATTACATCCAGCATGATGCTACGACCACTGTGTCTGACAGTTGTGGATTTTTTTAGTTTTGAAGACCTTACCTTGACTCCTCTAAACACACTTCCTATCAGTTTGTCCAAAAACAAATGCAGTCTCTTTTGGAGCAGAAGATTCTTTCTTGGTCCTCTCAGTCAACAATGGTATAAAATGGCTTCACTGTGGACAGACTATGAGGTTTTAGCACGTTCCAGTTCATAGCAGGCTCAGGTCTTGGTGGTTCATGGGTTGTTTCATTCACCTATTTCCTTTTATCTGAGAGGGACAAATGAGTTATGATCAGTCCGGTAAGTCATGATCAGCAGCAAAAGTTAACAAGTCTTGGCTTTCTTTAATTAAACAATATTTTAGAACCTTCACCACTGCCTATTAAAACATGTAAGAGAAAGCATGAATAATTTTGAGCCTGTGTGGAAGAGGGAAAATTTGCAATATATTCAAACTTGATCCCCCAATTTTTGTTTGTAAAATCATCCTGGAAAAAAGATGGTTCAGATCAGTCATTAGTGCCCCAAATACATAACATGTACTCATAAACTTATGACTGCAACTGTAGCCAGAAAAGAAAAATTAAGGATTTTCAATAAAAACAAACAAATAACTGAAAATACATAATTACCTTATAAACACTGTGATGGCTAGCTTATAAATCTATATAAATAATACTTATTATAATATGAAGAAATGATCATTTTTAAAATCCACTCTCTACAGATACTTTTAGAAGGTTGCCTCAAATTTACTGAAAGTACTATATAAGGTTTTCCTTCAAACATATGGAGCACCAAAGTCCTGATTCTGTATGTATTTCAGGCAAAAAGACAAACTGAGTGTCTCTGAGGACAAAGAGGACAAAGTAAAGCACACTCAGCAAGGAGACACTCATAGATTTAAACAAAACCACAGAAAAGAGCAGTCAAGCAACATCAGTGACTTTCACACCGAACCGCCCACTAATGTATGTCATGAGGGTTTGGGTTAGCACACAGTGCTGCTTTATGCTCAAACTGACAAAATCTTCTTCACATTTTCCAGTTTTAAATGTTTTCTCCTTTTTCAAAGGTGATGAAAATGTCTCTTCAAGTTGGATGCAAATGAAATATTGACTGTTTGTATCCAGAAATCAAAGAGTTCCATCGGCGCACTGCCTTCTGAGCAGGAAAAGCCCTGCAGAGGTCCCAGCTGCTTGTTTATTTAATTCTGAAGCATATAAATCATACGTGCATGTTGACAGGGTCAAACAAGACTCCATCTTTGCTAAAGAGGTCTTTAAGGGGGAAACAGAAAAGGCACAGATATATTAGAGCTGAGAAATAAGTCATAAATGTTGCATGAAGACTTCCTGTTCATTTGACCCATATGCAACCAGACAAAGATGTGGTAATGCATATTTTGAAATGAGCAGAAAACTCAGTGGTTTCTGATTCATTAGATGCCCTCTGCTCTCTTCGGCTCCCTGAAGCAGGAAAACATATTACTGGTGGTTTGGTTTGACTTTGAGGCCAGCAGAGAAAAGCTGTAGTTTAATGTATTTGTCTCTGCAGAGAGAAGACAGACCACCCACCTTTTAAACACCTGTTTTCACTCTACACATACTGCAGCTTATCTATTGTAGTGAAGAATAAAAAATTTGTTTTTTCAACATAAACTTAATTTACTTAAACTAAAAAATCTGATTAATTAAAACACATTCAGGCTTATTATATCTCACGATTATCTAGATATTACAACAGATAATGATACAATCCTGAGCTTTAATCTGCATGTTAAAATAAACCAGACAAAAGTGATAGATAACATAACATACATTAGGATGTACTTTGTCTCCTGCTGTATGTCACATGAGATGGACTTTAGCTTCCCCCTACAGCATGACATGGGTATTGCTATTGAGATAAAGTGTGAAATTAAATTAAACATATCTATTTCAATGCATCACCTTCCCTTATTGTTTCCATTCTCCAACCCTTATGTAATTCCTACCACTATGATGCATCTCCTATCATCAGCTGAGTTGATCAGGTCATTTGCTCACACCTATAGTTCACAAACAGTGGTAAGTAGTGGTGTATACTACTCAGGATTCTTCTGGTGGTACTTTAAAATCAATTATTTTAAAGAAAATGAAAAGCTAACTAACCATCATATCTTGGACTGTGATGTGAAGATATAAAGCAGAGTTAGAGAAACAAATGTGATTCAAGTCATATTCCAGATGTACTTTATCTAGAATTGTGAATCTTTGTAAAATAATTAGCCAAAATCAGTTTTATTTCTATATTACAATAAAAGCTACTGAACTTTCCCAATTTACAGTTTAGCCAGGCAACACGTTAAACTATTAAAATAACAAGTAAGAAAATCTGTTCAAAAGCCAAATCCAACTGGGTCTGAAGCAGAGGTTTAAAAGACTCAGTAGTCTCAGTAGTCCAAACAAAAATATAAATGATTTGGAACAGCTACTCCAAAAGCCCGTCTACTTTATGTTCAATATTCATAATATACTATATTGGTACATCTAAAAGAGACGGGTTAGACTGGAGTACTCTTGAAGTGTGTTGATGCTGAGGACTAAGTTTTTAAAAATCATGGGGCTATTTTTATTAAACTAGCTTATTTATTAAATGACTGCAGTGATAGCATTGTTGCCTTGCAGCAAGGAGGTTGTGGGTTTGCTTCCCTGACTCAGCATCCTCTCTGCCTGGAGTTTGCATGTTCTCCCCATGCATGTGTCTGGATACTCTCAAAAACATTTCTGTTAGGCTAACTGGTCATAAATTGTCCCTAGGTGTGAGTGACTGGTTGTTTGTCTTGTTCATCTCTATGTGGCCTTGCGATGGACTGGCGACCTGTCCATGGTGTCCCCCGCCTCTTGCCCCTTGACCGCTGGAGTAAAGCACAAGCTCCCCCTTGACCCTCGGTGGAGGAAGGAGTGGCTACAGAAAATGGATGGATAGATCAATTTTTTTTAACTTTATTGCCTCTTAAAATAACAACACAGGCAATTAACAGACAATAACAACAGCAAACAAAAGAAAAAAAGTCAACAGATTGTTGAGATTGGGCTAATTAAGTATAGATATACAGTATATATGTATACAGTTATGCAGAATGGAGAGAAAAAAAAAGTTTTAGACAAATAGATCTGACAATCGTGACCACCTTTGTGAAAAAACATCCACCGTCATCTGCAGCTGGGCAGTCAAGCGCTCCATCACATAAACATGTTTCAGGGTTTGCATCCATTGAGTAACAGTTGGGGGACAGGGCATAAGCCAGTTTATAGTAACAGACTTTCTAGCACCCATTAACATAATATGAAGTATGTAACATTGATCATTAAGGAGTGAGTCTTTGGGATATATGTCCAGCAGAAATAGAAGAGGGTCCATGGGAAGGTCTGTCCTCAGAATCTCCTCCATCTTCTGTCTAATATCCTTCCAAAAAGTCTTAATTTTAGGGCAATCCCACCAGATGTGTGTATGGTCACCAACCACAGTTTCTCCAGCATTTATCCGTAGTTGTCGTCTTGGAGATGAAAGTTTTCAGTGGAGTTCTAAAGAATCTAGTTTTCATTTTCCAGTCGAACTCTTTCCATGTTTGACTCCCAATTCCTCTATGGCATTGAGAGCATACGTCCCTCCATGATTCATCTGTTAAAATTACATTCATCTCCAGTTCCCACTGTTGTTTAATATGTAGTGTATTATCTGACAAATGGATAGATCAATTTAATGTAGCAGATGAAAATGGATGAATTTTCACAAGACCACACACAAACATGCTCAAAAAGAACACCAAACACATGCTTTCATAGCTGAGGAGGGTTGTGGGACTAAAATGCCCTGCAGAATAATTAACTTTCAAAGCTGCGCCTCAAAGGCTCAGAGGGTAGGAAGAAGTCAGCAGCATCATAACTTAATGTCAGCTGATAACGGGGAGACTGGACTGTTGATTACACCCCTGGGAGGTCACATGTCGACTCCCCACTGCAGGACATGTGTGACCTTTAAAATGTGATGAGGAACTCAGGAATTCTGGTCCATTTACTGCAGCTTTCTACAGGTAGTAAAATGTTTAGACAGTATCACATAATGTATGTGTTTTGGTTTTTCACCCAGTTAAACATCATTACCAGAAACTGATATTTTGAGACTAACCCTAACCCAAAACATCTGGTTTTTCTTCTGAGGTCTTTTAGTTAAGAGGAAAACTTAGACCTCTAGTGGTGATGTCACCCATTGCATGAAACATGTTGAATAAATTTAAATGATTTGTAAATGTGTCTGCACTATATTTGGTGTGATTTTATAGAGATCATATCAAAGTTGTTGTTGAACTATTATAAATGAAGAGCCTCAGATGGAATGTGTTTACACAAACCCAGTGACCACAGCAGAAAAACACATCCCAACCACACAAAAAGCTTTTTGTCCCACATACCCACTGGGTTTTATCAACTGAACACAGATGTGATGCTTTCTGCCAAGTTTTAAAAACTGGTCAAGAAAAGGCACAACAAAATCTGACTTTTCATCTGTAACACTGTGGTCCAGACTGTTGTCCTCTGAGTCTGATCATCTTCCTCTGTCTCTGACTTGTTCCCAGCAGGTAACCAGTTCAAATACCAGGCCAGAGACAGACGGTAAGAAATGCATCCACTTTCTTCCACTTAGTGGAGATTGGGTCTCTGAGGTAACAGGTCCAGGAAGTAAACCCAGGCATCCAGTGGCACTCTCCAGCTCTTCCTGAGGGATCTTAAAGTTCCCCCAGGGTCTCTCTCCAGTGGGACGCTCCTGGAAAACCTCCAGAGTGAAGTGGCCAGGAAGTTCAGAGGCTCAAACCTCCACCAGGAGCAGCAATATTCTGATGATGGAGCTGCTACCCCACAGAGGAAACTTGTGTTTGGGATCTTGTTCTTTCAGGCATAACTCAAACCTTATGCTCATAGGTGAAGGTTGGAGTGGACGGACCAGTTAATAGAGAGTTTAGACTGGACTTTAGACCAGTGGACAAAGCTCCAATCTGATGGTCCATCTCTCACTCCATCCAACCTTTACTCATGAACAAGACACTATGATACTGGAACTCATCTGCTTGAGTCAAATACATCCAACCCAGAGAGGATTTCACCTAAAAATAAATGTTTTTCATTGTTTCTGTCCTTTAAAGTTTTCACTATGTGGGAAACGTCACTGTTCACACGCTGTAAGTACAGCAAAATGTGACAGAATTATTTGTGAAATGTTTCAATTTAGGACATTTTGATATTTGGATAAAAAATGTTCCAAGAATGGTAATTACATTTAAGACAGCTTAAAAAATAATTATTAGTCCATAAAACATCAAACAAAATGTCCTTTAGTGAGTTCTGAGGAATCCTGGAAAACAGCCAGTGATTTAAACATCATCCCATAAAGCCTCACGACACATGCAGTTATACAACCAACATTCTCATGTCTCAATATCTGTCTCACAAAACAAACAACAGTTACAGTCAAAACCAAAGCCTTTGACTAAAGTTGTGTTTCCACTTTTCAGTCTTGATTTGAATTCACGCAGCTGTATTGTGACACCTAGTGGTGATTTAGGATATAAAGTTACTGATACTGAGACGTTATGCAGACGGTAATCTAAATGAAACACTAGCTTTAAAACTCACCATGTATTTAGAGATAAAAATAATAAAATCATGTCTAACCTTTAATGAAATGAACTGATCATCAGTAAACAGCAACTCATCTGCTGGAATATATGTCATCATTGGCAATTAATTGATTTATTCTTTATACTTCTGCCATTATTGAGGAGGAATCTGACTAAAAAAAAGCCACACAGAGGTGAAGGAAGTGCCCTCCCTCCATGTGTGAAGCATCTCTGTGTTTCTGCGGACAGGAAGTGTCAAAAGGTCTATCACAGCTCTACTGGTGCTCCTGAAACATGTTTGACTTTGTGCCTTTCAGTAAATCACTTCCTAGAACACTTACAACTTGGAATACTCTGATGTAAATAGTTTAATTTGATGTGCTGTCCTGTTGCAAGTATATAACCTACCGGTAGTATGGATTTATTATTTTTGTTAATGTTTATAAAAATGGCTTTATCTAAAAAATGAATTTATGAATAAACTTTAAATGAATTTCCTATAATTAAAAGGATTTTTTTTTAAATAGTACTTTGAGGGATACAGCTATGAAATTTCTATATTTAGGAAAAATGTGTTAAGAAAAACAAATTTCAGTATTTTGTGGTTTACTGCACTTTTTAGCAAACTATTTAGTCACTACAATCTTTTTAATTACACATGTTATTAAAATTTAGAATGTAAGGGTTACAGTGATGTGCAACAAACTGAAGAACTAAAAACTGTCACTTCAGAATAAAAAAATGTCAAGATTAGTTGTAGTGAACTTGTATAGGTCTTAATGTCCAGCTTGCAGCTCTGTGACCCTATTAACTTAACCTTTTAGAAGGTGCCTTCTACAATAATTGGCAATTTAAAGTATTAACCATATATTATTATTAGGGGATCTTTAAAAGCACATTTTAAATTATTTTTTAACTTTTTAGTAAATCTTGAAGGTTTAGGCTGCAAATAAAAACTAAAATCATGCACAAATGAAGATGTCTCTTGCCCTATAGCATATAGGGAGGGAGGTGATCAGAGAGACGAGACACACCTGTGGAGGATTAGTGCAGGACACAGGAGGAGGAACATGGAAAACACAGGCCAACAGACAGGCAAGACCGAACACAAAAGAGACAGGACATTACAATATCAGGCAGATTTTCTCTTCTCTACAGAAAACAATGCAAATACATCCTCTATAAAGGCTTGTTGGTTACTTATCTGAGTTACTATGAAAACAATGATGTAATTCCTGTGGAGGGGCTAGCTGAAAAATTCAAATAAACAAATAACTGTATCCTATTTATTCTTTTCACTCCAGCATCTGAGCCACAAGTAGATGATGCTCAATGTTGAGTTATTAACTGCAACAAACACAAAACGTGTCTGAAAACTAAAAAACTCTGGACCTTACACATATCATCAAATCTTAATCATTTACAGCTAATATCATTGTTTGATTGTTTGCCCATGTATAGGTCAAATGTATCAACATCCAGGAGGATTACATGAAATTATGGAAACTTTACAAACACCTAGAACCCAGTAAACAAAGATTGTGTGTTGGTGTTGCATTTTTGTGCTGAATGTTAACTCACTTATATTTGATTGCCAAAACATTTGCAAGCATTAATAAAATTACATGAAAATCAATGTGATCATGTGAATTCTGACCTGTCTGATGAAGTAAATGTCTGTAAGCAACTGTTATGGTTCAAATCTGAACATAAAATAGTCATGAATTAATTTGTACTCAGTAATAATTCAACATTTTTTAGATTTAAAATGATGACGTCTGTGTACTTGTTTAGAGAAAGACAACCAACCAAAGGCCTTTGTATAAACAAACAGTTCAGGATTCAGTTTGCTATTTTAAAGGAATTAACACAAGCTTTTGATGAGAGCATAAATAAAATTATGTGCAACCAACTCAACAAAAAGCTGAATATATGTGGAAGAAAACAATTAGGGGAGTAACTTTCTAACCTTTTTTTGGAAATAATTCTTTACTCAATAATATGTTGATATCAGAATTTAGATCAGTTTTGGATAGAGCCTGACAGATGTGTTGTGTTTTTGACTTATAGAGTTTTTATTTTGTTTTCATGTTAAAGTTCCCTCTTGCTATAAGGCATCAGTTATTATCATTCTAAATATGAAAATCTTACATGGTTTATGAACAATTAACAGTTCATTCTAAATAAGGAGAACTGATCAACATTGAACACATTAAAATAGCAGAGCCGATGTCCTCTGCTCTTATGAAGAGTCTCATCAGGTTGAGTGTAAAAACGCAGTCAACTCAAAGGCATATGACATAAAAGAAAGAACATTAAATATTGGTTCTCCATGTGGTCAAATCTTCTGATAGAAAAGCCTTTTATCTCTATTTTTGGTATTTTAAACTAAAATTTGGCAGGATTTTTCTTGATAAATCAAAGAACAGATGTAGTTACAGCAGCAAACCGCTAGATGTCAGTATTTCACCATACGTAGAAACTAACTAAACCGCTATAAAAAAAAAACTTGACAAGATGGGAAAAAGTCTTAGCAATTAGTGATTTAAAAACAGTTGATTAATTATAATTAAATGACAGTGTGAGTGCTGCACAATCTCGAGAGCTTCTTATCACTGTTTCTTGAAGATTGTTTGATTTTTTTTTTTTTTTTTTAGGTGTCCATTAGCATTCTTCTTCCCAAACTGAATATCTGCCAGTGTGCTTTAATTTCGCTCTCTGCTTTTGGCAAGACTGGTGTTCTTTTAGGTTGCTGAGACAAGCAGAGAGCAGGAAGCAGAGTCATCCAACAGAGGGTGGAAACATGTCCCATCATGCACTGCAGAGACAGGGTGAGGGATAACAGTGTTCAGCTAATTAATGAGAATTAATTAAATCAATGAAAATTCAGAGAATACAGAATTTGACCCAAAAATCTGCTACAAATTTGACTAAAGCTAATGTTTTTGTTAAAATCTGAAATGTTTCACACAAATAAACTCACTGAAACATGTTTATTTCTTACAAACCAACATCTAGAAGAAGATAGATGATGAATTAGGTTCAAATGTCACTTGTATTCAAAGCTTCCCTGAGGCGACTGTAGACACATGAACAAACCACAACGTTAACAATGACAAAGTAAAGAGGATCAGCTGCAATAAGCTGCATTAAAACTCCTCATCCAAAGTACATGAAGCACAGGGTTCATCTCAGGTCAGTGAAAGTGACTAACATGAGTGGTATGAAGTGAAATTACTTTTTCTGTAGGGGGAAACATCACTTTAATCTGCTGTTGAATCAGGAGGGAAAACAATGAGTTCAGCCTTCATCTAAATGAAATGCTCTGAGCTGCTGGTCCAGATCAGGTCAGGTCTTTTTCTTTACACAATGAAACACAAGAGTTTTATGAATATTTGTTTTATTTTTTATTATAATTGGAAGCTTTGTAACATTTTAATGTGAAGAATACAAAATAATTGTTTGTGTTCTTTAATGTTTTTCTGCTGAAATCTGATGACAGGACTTTTCATTTATAATTAAATCAGTTTATTTAACTGAAAGTTTAAATCGACCATTAGAATAAACAGTTACAGGTTATCAAAGCAAAGAAACTCATAAACCCGCTCCAATATATCTTCCTATTGTTCATGTGCTTAATTGCTGCTTGAATAGGGGTTGCTGTTGACTGAGCAGTGGAAGATCTACAAACGTGACGCAGGTTGTGCGTGACGCACAAAATGGGAGGTTTTTATCTGCAAAGATGCTGCAAAAAATGTCACTCCGTTTGTTTGCTCCATCATATGAAACAAAGAAGTAATAACCTGCATTAAAACCATATATTTTCTGTTTCTAAATTAAATTAATTGTTAATGATTTAATGGGTTTAATCACCATATTGTTATTTGGACTGTCTGGTTTCCTGTAAATTGTTTGTAATATATTTGTTCTTTGTTTCTCTGGTCGTGAACAAACAGCTACATAAAAAGTAGAGGAGCTGACTGTCAAGTAACACATTTTAAACTAAATTTTAAAAAATACTAACAAAAAATATTAAATAGAAATCAGCAACCTATTCCTTCAAATAATAATGTTAAATTAATATTTAAATGCAATCAGAATAAACCTAAATATCTGGAATAAAATCTTAATCTATAAAGTTATGACTAAATGTCTCCTCTGTCTTCTTCCGGTCCGGGTCGCGGCATCCCAAATAGGGAGAAGTCCAGGAGGCATCCTAAGGAGACTAAATGTTACATTCTAAATATAAATGTGGCAGTTTAAACCCAAATATTAAAGCCAGCATTCAAATTCAGGTTGCTGTAAATGGAAGTAGCCTTTCAACATAAAAGCAGGGTGATGCTGATAATATTGACTCTGTTTCATCAGATCATTTATCAGTGCTCATGTCTGGGTTCTCCCTACAACATGATTAAAACTGACTCATACTTTCACCATCAAAGAGACGTTAGACAGGAGATCTCTTCACCCCACTTTTATTATGAAGGCTGCAGCCGTCTGGATTGGCATGTTAGCTAAATATTTACTTTTCTTATTTAGTTTACATAAATATAAACATTTAGATTTGATTCCAAATGTGTATTTTTAACAGTATAATTTGTATATATGTTTAAACTTTTAAAATTATTTAAAGAAACCAAACTCAACCAGTTATGAGAATGGGATCAAATTCGCTGTTAATCATTTTTAATGGTCTGCTTTTCAATCGGCGCTCATAACAAGGTGACACTTTTTGCAGTGTTCTCCTCCTCCCCTCCTCCTCCTCCCCTCCTCCTCTGTCATGAGGGGGCAGGTCTTGTTATAGTGGGCTCTATTACTGCTTTGGCAGGTGAAGCTGTAGCTCACACGGGGCTTGAAGAGCCTCCTCGCTTATCTGGTTTTTAACTGGAGAGGTGACCTGGTTTCAGCACCGCGGCGCGTCAACAGCTCCAGGGCGCAGCGCGCATTTCGTCTCCATCCTCCTCGCCCCGGTCCGTCCGCCTCGAGGCGCAGCCTCACGCGCCAGTTTCAGCACCAGCGGTCGTCCGGCGCGGAGCTGTCCACGCATTCAGCACTTTTTCCTCTTGCGGAAGGAGCCAGAACAGATCAATCAACTGATCCAGGAGCTAGAAACTTCCTTCTGACTGATCCGAGGCAGATTGTTTCAGCATGGCGTCAAAATACGTTGGCCTTTTTGTCCTTCTCCAGCTTTTTGTTCTGAATGTAGACCACCAGACATCTGCCTTCCCCACACCGACAGCCTCAACGGACGGTGAGTTCGAAAACTGGGGCAGCTTTGCGCTTTAACGCATCTGCAACAATAATCCAACTCTTAACTGTTTATTTGGTTGAGTATTTAAAGATTTTTAAATGCAACAAAACGCAACAATTAAAAAAAAATTGTCACAGACTGTCTATACATTTAACATCAAAAAGTAGGCATAGTTTAGTTTATGCACAAGTTATACTGTTTTTATTTTAGGCTGCAAAAATGAACCTGAAAGACTCTAAAACACAGCACCGAGCAGTAAAACGCAAAAGTTGAGCTCCAGCTCAGCAGCAACCTGACGGTGTTTTTAACTGCGCCTTTAGGCCGCTTGTGGTCTATTTTCGCCACAGTTTAATCTTTTGTTTGACAATCCGATTAAGCACTGCCTCTGGGGGGAGTTAGGGGAGCAGAGAGGCATCAGATCATATAAATCTTTTTTCATTTAACTTTAGATTCTTTAATCATGGTCAAATGCAAAATAAAACTTTATTACCTAAATAATTTAGATTTGTAACCATGAAAACCTGACTAGTTTTAGTTAAAACACTTTATGCTTTTATTTATTAATTGAATACATATTTATATTATTTGTTGCAGATAAAACTGTGTACAACAGACAGCTGACAGAGGAAAGACCATTACAAGAGCAGGTGGGTTCCTCCATGTCTCTTAGCTTATTTTTATTTCCAATATCCGGCCAAATTGGTTTTATGGCTGCTTGTCAAACAACCTGCTTATTAGCCCAACAAACATTAATAATCAGAGCTTACATCCCGGGTGAAAATCCTTTGATTAATATTTGTCATTTCCTCAGATTGCGGAGGCAGACAGCGTGAAGGCTGCGGTCCAGTCAGCTGGTAAGAGGAAACATCACCATAATCAATTGAAGGCTTTATTTCCGCCTGCTGTGCAGATTCAGGTTGCAGCTTTTCCTGTAACATGGTCATCATCTGCAACTGAGAGACATCTACAGTCACAGAGCGGTTACTCATCCTCCACATGAACGTGTTTGTTTCTGCTTCCTGACAGAGAGCAAACAACCCGATGCCTCCAAGGACACAGAGTCAAAACAGGCCAGCGATGACTTTACCATGCTCAAGTCTCTGGCTGACGGCCAGAAACCTAAAGAAAACCGGGATGTTCTGGTCAAGAAGGGGGATCGGTACGTTCCTGATGAGTCCGATTCCACTAAGAGTCGGCGTCTTGCTGATGACTACGACTCCACCAAAAACGGGATGGATGATGGCAAGTACCAGGGTGTGTATAGTGGAAAGAAATACTGTACTTAACCTCAATTAAGCTCTAGACATTTTTACTAAAACTGAGCTTACTGATGCATTAAAGCCATAAACATATGCACATGTATGTGCACCAGTCTCAGGTCTTTCTGCTTTACCCTCGTCACCAAGGACAGGACTCACGCTTCGTGCTTCTCTTTGTTGCTAGCAAGCCACCAGCCAGACGACATCCGAAGGAAGAGTCATCAGAGGAGACACGTGTGTTTAATGGGGATAAGCACCAGCAGATAGAAAGAGTCAAAGACAGAACACGTGAAACCAGGAGGAAAAGATTATCCGGTCTTGGTGAAAGCTGAGACTAATATCATGGCTGACCTTCATGGCCTCATCTCAGTCCAAAACTAAATAGTGAAAAATGACCTGAGTTTAACCATCATACTCTGAGTGTTAAATGAATGTACAAGATGTTCCCATAGTGCATTAGATCAAGGTTCGACCAAAATCACGCCATCATTGCTCAACATAAGATGGTCTTAGCTTAAAACTCTGGTATGAAAGGCAGCAGGTGTGAACCATCGATAAAAAGAATGTTAGGCCTTTAATTTGTCAGCTTTTGAACAAAGAGGTTTCATTATATGGGTGCATGTTTTGCTGCATGTAATTTGATTACCAGCATGTTTCTCTCTGGGGCGAGGTGAGTCAGACTCAAAGCGCTGAGTGCTACATTTCCTCCATTCATGTTGTCACTCCGGCTATGACTCCTGCTTTTCAGATTGTGCTACATCTACATTTGGCAGGTGCAGTCAATATTTTCTCAAGATAATAGATTGACGGTGAAGTTAGTTTATGATTTAATCTGCACCCATAAGCAGAAAGAAGGACTGGTGCTTATTCTTACTGCCTGTGTTTTTGGAAAGCAGCAGGAACTGTTATGCAAGAATCAAGCTGTCACTGAACACGAGGAGTGGAGTGTTATTTACTACTGAGAAATATTTTATCACCTGTTCTAAAATAGAGAAATCCAACTTTAGCATTTTATGGTACAAAAAAATAAATCAAGAATAATAATCTGATGATCAAACAGAATAAAGAGTTAGAGAAACCCCATTTTGAACACAGTTTGCATTGTGTGGATAGAAGAAGTGGAGAGAAACTCAACATCAAGTAATAAGCAAGACATGATACATGTGGTCTTCCTACAGATGACCCAGAAAGCTTCCGCCAGCTTGACGGCACTCCGCTGACAGCGGAGGATATCGTTCAGAAGATCGCCAACAAAATATACGAGGAAGACGACAGAGGGGTGTTTGACAGGATCGTCTCCAAATTGCTCAAACTGGGGCTGGTGAGTTTATCCTCCTCCATATTGAATGCACCCAGCATGCTACGTGACATTTTCCCCACAGGACCTCGCTCTGTCTCTATTCTTGCTGTGAGATGAAGATATGTGAAAATTGCTTTTTATTCTGTGATTTTGAGCTGTGAATGACTTTTGTGACACTCGATAAAGAGCTTGACGATTTTCCTGAGATGAATCCTTTGGTTTCAGTAATCAATACGTAGAGCTTTGCCTGCTAAATCACCAATCCACAGCTTGTTTGTTATTTGGAAATGATTGTTACAAATCTCTCTTTGTTCAGATTACAGAAAATCAGGCAGATACTCTGGAGTACCAGGTGGCCGAGGCTCTCCAGGACCTCATCACCAAAAACGCCAAGAACAATGAAATTGAGGACATGGAGAGCATCGATCAGGACACGGGGGGAGAGCAGGACGACCAGGGTGCAGACACGGTAAAACCTCCAAAATCATCATGGCAACAGTGATATCTGTTGGTTTCAGTTCTGGACCAGAACCAACACTGTACATGTCCAGTCACGATTCTGCAGTGATGTCATATCTCCATGAATCCGGCAAAAGTGCAAGAAAGTGAATCATACTTTTACACCAAACTTCTAGTTCTCAACTAGTTAGTTGTTTATCAAATTACAGTTATTTTCATCCTGGTTTAAACTGACCATAATCATGAATTAGGTCCAACAATACTGTATTGTCATGACTATGAGCTCTTAGCATTAGCATTAACACTAATCATTTTGTATTTACAGGCAAGTGGTAACAACCTAGTCTACATCCGGTCTAAACAAAATAAATAATGCATTCAGTTGTTAGCCTGCGAATTGATGCAAAATGATACCTTTGGAGCTGCTATCATTTTTTCTACACTATACTGATGTGAAGTTATGACACCACTACATTGTGATTGGATTGTTGCAATTTTGGGTCTTAACTAAAAAAAAAAACCCACGCTAATAACAAACTTTGTGAGAATAAAGATGGCTGCATTAACATCAAAATCTTTGCTTCTTCCAGGACACGTGGGAGCCACCCAAGCGCCGCTACAATGAAGAAGAGGAGGCAGACGAGGCAGAAGACAATGATGATGAAGAGGTTGAGGATGAGGTGGACAGAGAAGCAGAGGAGGACATGGACGCAGCTGACAACACTTGGGACAAAGATACAGAGGAGGGCAACGAAGTGAGCCCTGGTGACGGGCTCCAGGACCTGCAGTACTTCCCAAACTTCTACCAGCTGCTCAAAAGCCTCAATTCAGGTAAAAAGCCACCAAATACAGCAAGGCCATTGTCATCTCACAACATCCAAATATAGCAACTGTAAAGATCAAAAGCTTTCAAATTCATTTCAAGAATTAAGTCTATTTTGGTTTCCTACAAATCAATGAAATATGGATAAAACACACACACAGCAAATGAATTATTTATAATCCAATCAGCATGGACTCCACAGTCAAACACCATGTGGTCACACAAACACCATGGAAACCAGCTTCCATTTGGCAGATACCACTCTGGAACTTTTTCTCTACATCGTTTTTGCAGAGAAAGACACTCAGGAGAGAGAAACGCTGATCACTATCATGAAGACGCTGATTGATTTTGTGAAGATGATGGTGAAGTACGGCACCATCACCCCAGAGGAGGGCGTGTCATATCTGGGTAAGACATGATCAAACCTCAACGCTGCTAGCTGGTGAAAAATCAGTGATATTGTGTCTCTGTGGTTCAGCAGATTCTTTGAAGGGTTTTTTTTTTTACAGCTGGATTAGGTCTTGATGGTTATTTTTAATATTATTTTTTTCCAGGATGAAAACTGAGAACCTTTCTATTTGTAGTAACATAACATTTACAAATGTCAGTCTCACACTTGCAAAAGGACCCCTCTGAATGTTGATTTTTTTTTTATTGTGTTTGTTATACTAACAGAGTGATCACAGTATAAATCCGACATAAAGGTTCAAGGTAGAGAGGATTTTTTGGCCCATTATATCATAAACCGTATCTCTAGCTGTGGTTTGATGTGTTAGGAGGAGAACGCGGTGTGCCTTTGTGTTTTGGGTCAGGCTCTGCTGCACGCAGATCAATCAGACTCTATAGATTTGGCCCAGATAGTGAAATTCTTCTAATAAGCCACTGCAAAACTTGGCCCTGGTGATGTAAGCCTTCAAACTAGGTGATGTTTTTAATCATGGCTTCTCTTTTCAGTGTGTTTAACCAGTTCACATCTTAGGGTTTTTATTCCAAACTGACTAAAACACTAAAATGATCTGTGGTTTTGTCTTTTCTTGTCTAATTTTTAATCTGATTTCTGTTTGACTTAACAAAAACTGATGAAAGATTTCATATTTGAATCCATCACAGTCTCAGTGTTTGTAGTTTTTAGTTCTTGTTCCATCTCAGCTGATCCAGCGCAGTGTGTTGACGATGATAACCTGATACTTTATGACTGTTTCCACATCGATAGCCAGTGGAAAGGTCAGGCACTTGTAACACACAGCTAAGATGTCCTCTTTCTTTTAGCTCGACGAAATCCCAGACCAGTCCTCTTTGGATTATAGAATCCTTCTCTTGGTTTTTATCACATCCAGTCCAAAACAAAACTAATAATAAGAAAATAATGAGAACCAGTTTTCCCCATGCGATTAGAGATTTGGTTTTGCTTTCAAATAAACCAAATGTATTTGTTTTAAACCTTCCAGTTTGAGATTAGAATGTTTATAAAATATAATATTTAATAATTTTCATTAAACTAAAATTAATGCTTGTGGCTATCCAATTATTAGTGGTGTATGTCATACAATGAATATGATGCATTTTCATCAGGAATTTTCTAGATTTCACATAGAAAACAAAGCAACAGTTGGTTTTTCTGACTGCTAATTCATAGTTTGACTTGGCATTGATCTGATCTATAAATATTAACAAGTTAAAATATCTTTAAATAAATAAAATCACTGTGAGAGCACACTGAGTACGGTTAACCTTCTGTTTGTAAGCCGTAGAGAAGGATTAATCAATTCCCCTTCAGATGACCGTTAGCAGCAGTCAGCCATTATTGTCTCTTCCAGCAGAGCGAATGTCCGGTGCTGCTGCTATAGAACTAAACAGACATCTACCATTAAACAAGATGCGAGTTTCCATAGCAACCCCTCTGGCTTCACATGTTATGAGGAGATAATAGCAGGGAATTCCACCATCACTATAGTAACAGGTTAACGCCCCACCTGCTTCCCCCAGCTGGTTCTGGTTGCTCCAGTGAGTCACCCAGGTACACCACAGAGCTGTCAATCATCTCCAATCTGCCAGCAGAGAATAGATGCAGAGAGAGAGAGAGAGAGAGAGAGAGAGAGAGAGAGAGAGAGAGAGAGAGAGAGAGAGAGAGAGAGAGAGAGAGAGGGGGGGGGGGGG